>AWOL01S0057016.1:56472-80340 GCA_000715115.1 Nicotiana otophora
TGGACGGTCTATGAAACGCATAGGTATATTGTGTTATGAAACCCTATGGACGGTCTATGAAACGCATAGGTATATTGTGTTATGAAACCCTATGGACGGTCTATGAAACGCATAGGTATATTGTGTTATGAAACCCTATGGACGGTCTATGAAACACATAGGTATATTGTATTGTGAAATACTGTGGACGGTCGATGAAACGCATAGGTACATTATGTTATAAAGTACACTGTGTTATGAAATCCTGTGGACGGTCTATGAAATGCATAGGTACATTGTGTTATGAAATCCTGTGGACGTTCTATGAACGCATAGGTACATTGTGATATGAAATCCTGTGGACGGTCTATGAACGCATAGGTACATTGTGTTATGAAATCCATTGTGATATGAAATCCTGTGGACGGTCTATGAAACGCATAGGTGCATTGTGTATANATGTATAAAAGGTATAGATGTGTGGTATGAATAAACACTATGGACAGTCTATGAAACACATAAGTGTATAATATGATATGTGAACACTAAGGACGGTCTAATGAGACACATTATTAATGCAGAGAATAGGTGCCCTTTTGTTGTCCTTGTTTGTACATGTTATTTCAATTACATTATATTATGTGTTTCACGTATAAATCATATGGGCATTCTATTTTGAAAGAGGATTTATAGCTATACATACTAGTACTATTCGACAGTACTAACGTCCCTTTTGCCGGGGGTGCTGCATCTTTAATGGATGCAGGTGGTTTTACAGCAGGTGGCATTGATCAGTGATAGCAGTACACTCCTTTCAGCCGATTTGGTGAACCCCACTTCATTTCGGGGTTATGTATCTTTTGTTTCTCATATACTTTGTGGTTGAGGTATAGCCGGGGTCTTGTTGCCGGCATTTCCATATTACTCTTCAGTTGTACTTAGAGGCTCCGTAGACAGGTTATGGGTGGTATTTGATGTTGGGAATTGGATTAGAACTGTTGGTATTTGGCAACATATTTTTCATTAAATCTATAAACTCATACTATTTTGGAAATATTGAATGATGCTGTTAATGGGAATGAAATGGAAGCAGGTTAATGAAATCTCTTCAGTATTTTATTAACGGAGTACATCTCCTCTTTATTCATGAATGAATTTGGGTAGAATAAAATCTAACAGGCTTGTTCAGTCGGGTTCACTCGGTTGAGTGCCGATCGCGCTCCTCGATTTTGGGGCATGACATGAATACTTGATTGGTAGTTGTTGCTGTAGGCAAACTCTGCAAGCGGCAAGAACCGATCCCAAAAACCCCCAAAATATAGAATGTAGGCACGTAGCATATCCTCTAAGATTTGAATGGTGTGCTCGGACTGCCCGTCCGTCTGGTGGTGAAATGTTGTGCTCAACTCAACCCGTGTTCCTAAATCTCGCTGCACGACCTTCCAAAAGTGAAATGTAAATTGCGTGCCCCGATCAGAGATAATGGACACCGGCACACCATGAAGACGGACAATCTCACAGATATACATCTGAGCCAGCTACTCTCAAGAATAGGCAGTCACAACCGGAATGAAATGTGCCAACTTGGTAAACCTATCCACAATCACCCACATTACGTCAAATTTCTTCAAAGTCCGTGGGAGCCCAACAATGCAATCCATGGTAACACGCTCCCTCTTCCACTCAGGAATCTAAGTCTCTGAAGCCAACCAACCAGCCTCTGATGCTTGTACTTCACCCGTTGTTAGTTCAAGCACCGAGCCACATAATCCACTATATCTCTCTTCATTCTTCTCCACCAATAGTGTTTCCTCAAATCCTGATACATCTTAGTGACACCCGGATGAATGGAGTACTGCGAACTGTGGGCCTCCTCAAGAATTAACTCAAGCAACCCATCCATATTGGGCATATATATTCGGCCCTGCAACCGCAACACCCCGTCATCTCCGATAGAAACCTCCTTGGCATCGTTGTGCATCACTGTGCCCTTAAGGACAATCAAATGGAGGTCGTCATACTAACGCTCTCTGATGAGGTCTTATGAAGAAGACCAAGAAACCATGCAAGCAAGAACCCAATTGGTTTCTGAAACATCCAATCTCACTAACTGATTGGCCAACACATGAACATACAATGCTAATGGTCTCTCACTAACTGGGATATATGCAAGGCTACCCATACTCTCCGCCTTTCTACTCAAGGCATCGGCCACCACATTGGCCTTCCCGGTATGATATAGAATAGTGATATCATAGTCTTTCAACAGCTCTAACCACCTTCGCTGCTTCAAATTTGGATCCTTTTGCTTTAACAAGTGTTGTAGACTCTAATGATCTGTGAATACCTCGCAAGGCAATGCCTCCAAATCTTTAATGTGTGTACTATAGTTGCCAACTCTAGATCATGAACGGGGTAGTTATTCTCATGGGGCTTCAACTGGCACGAAGCATAAGCAATCACCCTACCCCCCTGCTTCAAGACACACCCAATACTAATCCTCCAAGCGTCACAATACACTGTATATGACCCTAATGTTGAAGGCAAAACTAGGACAGGAGTTGGGGTCAAGGTAGTCTTGAGCTTCTGAAAGCTCTTCTTACACTCGCTAGACCACCTTAATGGAGCACCCTTCTAGATCAATCTGGTCAAAGATGCAGCAATAAACGAGAAACCCTCTACAAAACAACGGTAATATCTGGCCAAACCAAGAAAACTCTGAATCTCAATAGCTGAAGACGGTCTAGGCCAACTCTGAACTGCCTGAATCTTCTTCGGATCTACCTTGATCCCCTCACTTGACACCACATGACCCAAAAACACTACCGAATCAAGCCAAAATTCACACTTTGAGAATTTTGCATAAAACTTCTTCTCCCTCAAGGTCTTGAGCACTATCCTCAAATGCTTCTCATGATCCTCTCGGCTATGAGAATACACCATGATGTCGTCAATGAATACGATGATGAAAGAATCAAGCTATGGATGGAATACACTGTTCATCAAATGCATAAATAATGTTAGGGTATTGGTCAGTCCAAATAACATCTATAGGAACTCGTAGTGACCATACTGTGTCCTGAAAGCAGTCTTTGGGATATCCAAGTCCCGAATATTCAGCTGATGATACCCTGACCTCAAATCAATCTTTGGAAATAATGTAGCACCCTATAGCTGGTCAAATAAGTCATCAATGCATGATAATGGGTACTTGTTCTTGACTGTGACTTTGTTCAACTGCCTATAGTCAATGCACATCTGCACAGAACCATCCTTCTTCTTCACAAACAGAACCGAAGCACCCTAAGGTGACACACTAGGCTGGATGAAACCCTTAGCAAGCAACTCTTGCAGTTGTTCCTTTAACTCCTTCAACTCCATCGGTGACATACGATATGGTGTAATAGAAATAGACTAAGTGCCTGGCAACAAGTCAATGCCGAAATCAATATCTTTATCGGATGGCATGCCCGGAAGATCTGCTGAGAATACATCTGGGAAGTCTCTCACTATCGGAACTAACTCAACAGTAGGAGTATCAGCCCTTACATCTCTCACAAGGGCTAGATATGCTTTACTCCCCTTCTCAACCATCTAACGTGCCTTAAGAAAGGACAAAACCCTGCTAGAAATATAATCAAATATACCCCTCCACTCCAACCACAGAAAACCTAGCATATCCAGTGACACGGTCTTGGCATGATAATCCAAAATAGCATGATAGTGCGACAATTAGTACATACCCAAGACCACATCAAAGTCTACCATATTGAGAAGCAATAGATCAACTCTGCTCTCATAACCACTAATAGTGACTAAACACGAATGATAAACACAGTATACAATAATAACATCTCCCATAAGCGTGGACACATATACAGGAAGACTCAAACAATCACGTGAGATATCCAGATACTGAGCAAAGTAAGATGACACATATGAGTAAGTGGAGTCTGGATCAAATAAAACAGAGGTATCCTTGTGATAGACCGGAACAATACATGTGATGACAACATCTGAAGTGGCAGCCTCCATCCTAACCGGAAAATCATAGAAACAAGTTTGTCCTCTCCCTCTAGGGTGACCTCTATCTGCCTGGCCTCTGCCCCTAGCTGACGGTGCAGGTGGGGCGGCAACTGGAACTACAACCATGTCCTGTGAACCCTGTGGAATCCATAGAGCATGTGTAGTTTACGGAGGTGCACCCCTCCTAAATCTGGGATAGTCCCTCACCATGTGTCTGGTATCGCCACACTCAAAACAAGCTCTCGGTGGGCATGGCTGCTAAAATTGACTTTGGACTGGTTGGCTGGGCTGACCGCTGAAAGCACCCCGTGCAGGAGGTAAACTGGACAGTGGCGGTGCATAATGGGAAACCTAAAACCTGGAAGTAGCGGGAGCACTGCTAGAAGTTAGAAGTGCTGAATGAATTGGCTGACTCACATATACCCTTCCATGACGGTTGTAGCTGCAATGTGGCCACTACTAAATCCTCCAGCACCTCAAGGCCTCTTGGACTCCTTGTCCTCTCTCTCTCTTTGCCCCGAATACCCTCCAATCTCCAGGCGATCTCCACCACCTGCTGAAACAAAGTGTCTGTCTCTAACTTTTGAGTCATGCTGAATCTAATACCATAGTTGAGCCCCTCGATGAATCTGCGGACTCGATCTCTGACTGTGGCAACCAAAGCAGGTGCATGTCGGTATAACTCACTAAAACTGACATGGTACCCAGGAGAAGTTGCTCAAACTCTGTACGCGATGCATCCCGAAGGGTCTAGGAAACAAACTCTCTCAGAAACATCACTGAAAATTGAGCCCAAGTGAGTGAAGTTGCATCGGTTGGGCTACCCTCCACATAAGCTTGCCACCACCTGTAGGTTGCTCCAAACATCTGAAATGTCGTAAAAGTAACTCCGCTCGTCTCCATAATACCCATGGTGTGGAGAATACAATGACACTTCTCTAGAAAAACATGTGCATCCTCGGTAGCTAGGCCATTGTAGGTAAGAGGATAATATTTATTGAACCTCTTAAGTCTCAGCTGCTCTTCCTCAGATGCCACTGCCCTGACCTCGGACTGAACCGAAATAATAGACTGCACTGGCATAACCTCCAGAACCTGATCAACATGGACCTGTTGCTCTGTAGTACGGGCCGCAGGAGTTTGAGCTCCTCCCCCAGCCTGAGATATAGCTAGTACAAGGGGAATCAATCCCGCCTGAGCTATTACGCGAAACATGCTCAATAACTATGCTAAGGTCTCTTAAAGTGCAGGTTTGACAACAGGCACCTCGGGGGCCTGCTCCTTGACCGAAGCTACTGGTGACTCGTCAATCGTTGCTCGGACAGGTGCTCTGGCTGCACCACGTGCTCCTCCTCAGCCTCTACCTGACCTCGGTCTCTCACGGCTTAAGCAGGGAGCGCGAGTGTTTGGTCATCGAATACAGCAGTGTGTGTCCTCACCATCTATGAGAGAACAGAAAGATGAAAACTCAGATTTCAAAATCAACAACTTCGCACAATAAAGAATCAAAGAAGTGGAATTTTTCTAATAATTTCGTAGCCTCTCGAATATAAGTACAGATATCACTATATCGATCCGCGAGACTCTACTAAACCTGCTTATGACTCGTAACACCTATGAACCTTGAGCTCTGATACCAACTTATTACGACCCTAAAATCTCACTTAAGGTAGTCGTGATAGCACCTAGTCTCTAAGACTAGGTAAGCCTAACATTCATGAATAACTTAATAGAATTTAGCAACTAGATAATAAGATAATTCTATTGAACTCATAATAACTCTAAAACAGAACTTATGTAACAAGATTCCCAAAACCGGTAGAACTGAGTCATAAGCTCTATAGAGATAGTCTAAAATCCCTCTAATACAGCATTGTCTGAATAGAAGATAAACAACAGGAAAAGTAATGACTGAAGGTGACTCCGAGGCCTATGAGCGCAAGCAAGTATACCTTGAAGTCTCCGGGATGTATAGCCAAATCACTGATGCCTAGCCTGAGATGAGGTACTTGGATCTACACAAAAATGTGTGAAAGCATAGTATAAGTATACCACAACGGTACCCAGTTAGTATCAATCCTAACCTCGGTAGAGTAGTGACGAGGTAGGTCAAGACACCTACTAGGATAAGAAAAAACTAAACAAGTATAGTATAGTCTGATAATAAAAACGAAGAAATAGTGTCAATAGAGCAATACAATAAGGTAACTTAACAAATGAATTTAAAGCGTTAAAGGCAAAAAGGATGGAACACATGATAAGAATATCAAGAAAACAATGCGGACAAATACAAGTGAGATAAATAAGGGATAACAACAAGAATCACAACCGAGGTACCGCCTGGTGACTTCATTTCATAAGCACAACCACAATCTTTCCTTATACCGCCGCGTGAGCCTTGCATTTAGATAGTTTTGAAAATATTTTTTCTAATATAGCTACACGCACTTTAGCCCACCTTATGTCGTCGCGTGGCTTCAAGTAATTTCCTTAACAGCAACACGCACATAAATCCCACCTTATACCATCGCATGCACATTAACCCTATCCTTATATCGTCGCATGTGCATCAACATCAAAACACAATAACAACCCACGCCATAAGTGCCCATATGCCAAAACTTGCCAAAAATCAACAATATCAAAGTTTCCACAACATATAGCCCACGACTCAACCACAATATGAACAAGAATCTTAATAATAACAATATGAATGAAAATTACTCAACAAGGAAAGATATCTCAATAATCAACAACTTCAACCTCAATATAATTTTGGCTTTTATAACTTCAACTTCAATAACTCAAAATGAAGGTATTTCTACGAAAAGACAATTTTCACTTCAAAAGTATAACGTAAGCTTAACAAAAAAAAGATGGTATGAAATAGTATCTATATCTAACTACATGGAATAACTCAACACGGAAGGGTATCATTAAATAACAACTCTAAATAAGAACAAATCGATAATAAAAGAGGTAACATGACAATAAGAGAGATAACAAAGGCAATTAAAACTTATAAGAGCATGTTTGATAATAAGGAATAGAGCATGTGATAAAAACATCAAGTAAAGCATGTAAGAGCTATTAAATAATGGAAAATATAACATGATATTACAATTTCTAATTTAATGCATGAAAGAATCTAAGATTCTAGTCTGTTCAAAATACCACACATAAGCCCGTGTACACACTCGTCACCTCGTGTACACGTCTTTCACATAATCCAAATAACACAAATCAACCCAAATCCTTAGGGATAGTTCCCCCACACAAGGTTAGGCGAGATACTTACCTCAAACAAGCTAAATTAATCCACTAGTAATCCTTTTCCACGAAAATTCGACTTTGGACTACTCGAATCTTGTTAAAATAACTTAATACCATAAATATAAACCATAAAAAATAATTTCGGATAATAAAGTTGCAATCTTTAAAGAAAATAAAAAGGTCAACTCCGAGCTCGTATCTCGGAAACCGACCAAACTCACAAAATCTGAACACCCATTCTGATACGAGTTCAGCCATACTAAAATTATCCAATTCTGACCTCAAATAGGCCTTCAAACCCTCAATTTATAGTTTAGGGAGTTGTCACAAACTTTCCCAATTTTTCCAACTCAAAACACTAATTAAATGATAAAACAATGATAGACTCATGAATAATAAGCAAATCCAAGTAAAAAAAAATACTTACCCCGATCCAATCCTTGAAAATTTCCTCCAAAATTGCCCAAAACCGAGCTCTCTAACTCAAAGTGTGGAAGATGAAATAAAACCCTCGATTCTAATATTTTCTGCGCAGTTATTCCGCTTCTGCAGATATTTGGTCGCTTCTACGACTCCGCATCTACGGAAAATGCGTCGCAGATGCGGCTACACTAAAGCCCAGCAATTTATGCTTATGCAATCCACACAGCGCTTTTGTGGACCAAAGGTGCTTCAGTGCGTTCGCTTCTGCAGAAAGAGCCCGCACCTGCAGTCCGAAGACATCATGCAAAACTCCGCTTCTGCAGAAGATAACTGCATCTACGGCTGCGCACCTACACATGAACCTCCACACCTGCGAACACAGTTCACCAGGCACAATATCGATTCTAAGGTGTTGCACCTGCAGCCATACTATCGCAAGTGTGATTGCACCAGAACTCAGCATGCATAGAAAATCTTCCAAGGCCAAAATGAATCCGAATTCAATCTGAATCTCACCCGTGTCCCTCGGGACCCCGTCTAAACATACCATCAAGTCCCAAAACTCATAACGAACATACTCGAAGCCTAAAATCACATCAAACAATATCAAATCTATGAATCACACCAAATTTAAGCCTATTGAATCGATGAACATTCAACTTCCAAAATTAATGTCGAATCATATCAAACCAACTACGAATGAGCTCAAAATTTGCACACTAAACCCAAATGACACAACGGACCGGACCTATACCAACTTCCGGAATTATAATTCGAATCGGATATCAATAAATTCAACTCTCGGTCAAATCAATCAACCTTCCAAACCTTCAACTTTTCAACTTTTGCCAAAAAGTCTCAAACCAACTTACGAACCTCCAAATCAATATCGGACATACGTCTAAGTACAAAATCATCATACGAAGCTATTGAAACCATCAAAACTCTATTCCGAAGTCGTCCACATATAAGTCAAACTCTGGTCAACTCTTTCAACTAAAGCTTGCAACTTTGGGATTCAATGTCCCAATTCATTCTGAAACTCAACCGAAACAAACCAACCACCCCGGCAAGTCACATAGCCACAATTGAATATAGAAGAGGTAATAAATTAGGAAATTGGGCTAAAATAATTAAAACAGTTGGCTGGGTCGTTATAGAAACCGTGGAATTCGTCTTGAGTTCTTATTTTTCCCTTATTTTCTAGATTTTTATCTATTCTTAGGAATTATTTGAGATTGCTACCATGACTATGCATGGCTAAACTCATTTATTCTGGGGTTATGATTTTACATGAATGTTGATATTCGGAGATTGATTGACGATTTAATTTATCATATTAAGTTGTTGATTCATATCTTGAGCCTAATTATTTTACTGCCTAGCTAACAGTGAAATACTATATATGAATCTTGAGTTGAACTTGAAAGATGTAATTTTTTATTGCAAAAGGATTGAATAGAGTGTGATCTTTGCTCTAGTCATTGGGGAATTGATTTGCGAATACAGATAGAAATATACTTATTTGTCGTGCTTAACCAATTGTGCAAGAAATTACTAATGTATCTTTTTTATCTCTAATCTCATAGAATACAGGGGTTAGAATAAATTGAATAGGCGAGTAGAAGTTGTCAAATTTCTAAGAGTATTATTGTCCTTGCATGTTCTTAACCTAGATAAATTAATAAGTCTAATTGATTGAAGAATTTAACAGGATTGTTTCCTAACTGTGCTAGTTAATTAGTTTTTCTTTTAATTAAAATTATCATTGGTAGAATTAATTAAACAAAAATTACCTTGAACTTGTTCTTAACCCGATAAATTAAAAATTGCTTGATTTAGTTTATAATTGATCACAAGTCCTCGTGGGAACGATACTCTACTCACTCTTTATTACTTGATTAACTGTGTATACTTGCGTGTGCGATTTAGGGCAACAGTAAGTGTCAGTATCGACCCCTCGTCACTACTTGTTTGAGACTAGACTTAATACTTGATGGGTATCGTGGTTTTATACTCATAATATATTTTTGCATATTTTATGTAGGTTCTGAGACTTGTATTAGTGGTACCCTTTGAGCTGAGTAGGAGTATTTAGGAGACTTAGCGATGAGCTTCTTTACTTGATTAGATCTGCAGCACATGGAGTCCTCTTCCCTACTCATTTATATATGTCTATGTATTTTTATTTCCAAACAGATGTTGTTATTTAGTTGAGAATATATACTCTTATTATATGCTCATGACGATGTTGTGACACCAGATTTTGGAAGAGTTTGTGGGACTATTGCGGTCGTATTTAGACCCTGTCTGAGATTCACATACTTTTGATATAAATTTAAGACTTATTCCGTCTTGTTATTTATATCATGAATTAGTTAATGACCTAACAATTGGATTCTATTATTGTTGTTGAGTATTGTCTTGCCTAGCAAGCAGATTAGACGCTATCACGACATTTGAAGGGATTTTGGGCTGTGACAAAAGCACTAGATTCGAGAGTAAAAATTGGTGGTGGATCTTGAGTAGTCATTGGAGGGGGTGGATGAGGCTCTTTAGATTCCCTGGGATCGACCTCTTTGGGTAATACCTCTTCTGGAGTATCCGAGATGAGAGGTGCTCTAGTTGGTGGACGACCTCGGTCCCTCATTTGGACACCCGCAGCGTGGGGTACCTAATTTAGATGCCACTTTCGGAGCAACAATAGTCTTTTTGCTATTCTTGGTCTTTCTCTTTAGCTTCACTTTTTTATAATGCAAGAATTAGAAATCATTCCTAGAGTAAAGCTCTATCGCACGATCTAAAGTACTGAAGTAGGGTAGCATTCTTAAATGTTCGTGTAGTCTCCCAATTATAAATGTAATCGACAAAGCATCGATAGGGAATCTATTAGACATAGCACCAAAATATCCTAGGACACTTTTAAACTTTAGACTTCAATACAAAGTTGTTACGTCTCGACCTTGGGGGATAGACACGACACTCAGTGCCTTATATTTATTCGGCTAAGCCGGTCACTCTCTAGCCTTGTTGAAATGAACTCGGCATCCAGACCTTCTTCTCTAGTCGAGTGAACCAACTTACCATGACAGAAGGAACAGTACAATGCATGACTAAAAGGAAGTTTAATGATTTCTGAAATTTTTAATAACTTGAAAAATTGTCATTTGATAAAACAATAGTTATTCTTACATGCCCATATGAGACCTCAACCGAAATGAAAAAAACATAACGTAACTTACTCTGTCTATAGAGCCTCTATGACATTACGAATTAAAATAATATTGTTTGGGGTCCGATAATAACCAAAAAAAAAATGTAATTGTCCCAATAGAATAGAAAATTGCCCCATGCATGAGATGGGGCTTACTAGAAAATGGGAGGAATAAGGGAGCAACTAACGAGTCCCCAGTTCGTCTGGAGCATCAAAATCTGAGTCCATGAACAAATGTTTCTCCCTCGACAAGAATGGACGTAAGTACATGGAGAAGAGCAGTCGTGTGAATGGCAGGCTCCCCGTATATAGCACTGGGGACAATAATACATAGGGTACATGGGAAAGACAATATGCACCATTTCTTTCTCATAAGCATACAGAAACTAAAACTTCAAATAACTTGATCTTGAGGTGGGACTTCGTTATTTACCGACATAACCATCGCCACCACGTGTATCTCATAGTGCTTCGTACTTTGGCCCGTAACGGACTAAACGTCTCACCACAATATCGTATGGAATGATATTACTTTCTAGAAATTTTTCATCCCCTACCAAGGGAGACTATCTTATCTTCCCGCACCAGCGGTCCGACCATAGCACAACACCAACACGTGTAGCTACGGGTATTCGGTACTCTTGACCTATACTTTCTCGGTTACTTAAAAAAAATCCTAAAAACATTTTTTTCATTTTGTTATTTTCGGCACCCTTGGCCAAAAATTATTTCTTTTATGGTTTGGCTCAACGGCCATAAGACATATTCATGGAAAGCTTTAACATTCATTTTGATTACACTTGGAAGCTTAAAAACATATTTATCAATGTTCATTAAAGCTAAAACCTACAAACAAGGAAACAAGGCACTTGGAAAATTACTTAATCATGAGGGCACATTTTAAAACATGAACCGAATAAAAGAAAGATTCCATGAGAGGATTTTATCTCAATATACCTTGGGTGCTCAAGGTAGCTTAGTGCCTTGAGTTCAAATCAATGTTGTGAGATCTTACTCACTTTGGTTCAAGAACCCTAGCTTAGATCTTGGTTGAGATTCTTGAATCTAGGGATGAAATTCTATATTCTGCTCATAAATGGTATTAGGATAACATTAAATGGTGATAGGGTACCATAAATACAATATAAATACTAAACTTGGTGAGTATTTATGAGAGAGATGTTCCTCCTCCTCTCTAGAATAAATTCCTCTGTAGTAAAAATATTTTTGTCTCTCTCTTTATGTCCTATAACTGTCTTTATATAGTGACATGGGGTTTCACGTAAGGTTTCATCTTGATACATGTAGGATACTCCAGTCAATCGGACAGTCGAAAGAAGCTCCGGATACTCGTGGAATGTGTCTAGATTCTCCCCTTATGGTATAGATGAGGCATCCTCCGGACCTTCTCTCTTATCCAGACTCGTCTTTGGGGCTTTACCGGTCTATATAGAATTTAGGAAGTCCCTGGGTCGTACATCTCCCTAGAACATTCAAGTACTAGAAGAAAACAAATTGAAGTCATGTTAAATAATAAAATAAAAATAAAAGAAGCAAAAGCAAATACATAAAAGAATAACCATAAAAAATTTATACTTATACGAAAAACACCAAGAATCAACCAATTGACACTTATTGTCGGTCTACGATTATGGCGCTAAAATTTGACAAGTGAAAATATAAAATTAAAGTTCATTTTCGTAAAGTTCTAAAACAAGAATTTAAAGTGATCTAAAGTGCAAAACTAAAATCGAAGAGTTTACCAAGGAAGAAGACAGGGAACTTGAGTTGAGATGATTAATTTATACTTTGTTCCTTGAGTTAATATTTTTTCTTGAATAGAAATATTGATTATTTCTCTACAATGTTATTCTCAAAATAAATTAAACTAAGTCTTCTCTCGAATAACTTTAGTCTGACGATTCTAGTAATGCATTAAGAGTTCAACAGGTGTATGGTCATTAAGTGACGGATGTTAGGATATTGGAACTTCTCGTGAATATCCCAATGCATAAAGATGCTTCCCCAAGCAATTCTTCCCTCGAATAAATGGGTTATAGAATATTAATTCTACAATATATTCTTCTCTCAGATAAATAAAGTACGAGAATCATTTCAAGCTCATAATCGACTTTAGTACTTTTTTTTGAATATAATCGAAGGATAGACCGCCAATCATACACAACAAATTTTAATTCAAGAAACTAAAGCCCAAACTAAATCATCATCAAGTTCCTCTATAAAATTACTCCACGAAGGAGTACATGTTAAAAATCATAGAAAAGGGAAGAAGAGAAAATAATACAATCAATTTCTCAATCTAAACTTTCGTATTGAATTGATTCATTTATATAAACTCTCAAAATCCTTGTGTTGCCACACTCTAGCCGTCTTCTTAATTTTAAAAATAATCCTTTTAAAATTATTTTTTTCATGTATTTATATCATGCAAAAAAATAACCTTGGACTAAAATACCCTTCATAAACCGAAAGAGGACAGCACATGCCCGAACATAGCCTAGCACGGCATGTTGTACGGCGCATGGCATGCCATGTTAAGAGGAATCTTTCAGAGGGTTATATTTATTGCCAATCTAGCCAAAACTTGTCGTGGCACCCCGTTAACTATTCAATTAAAATGAAATATAACAACTATAACATGCATTTTGGTTTTCAAATTCAAATCCGTTGGAACAAAAGAGGCCCGGCTGGGTACTGACCAGACCAGGCCATGTCAACCCCCGAACTCAATTCCAGTTGATTGTTTTGGACTTCTACTCAAACTTTGAAGCTCCATTTTATCGGTTTTAACTATAAATTGGTTTTTATAATCAGAATCAGGTCCTAGACAATAAAAACAACCCAATTAGTCGCCATCCATGGAAAATTTCCATTAATTCACTAACAATTTACAATGACCTGACCGGTCGTTTTGAGATTTAGTGTTATATTCAGTGATTTGAGACTTTGAGTAGCTTCATATTATGTAATATAACTTGGGTGTATGGTTGTTTTAAGTTTTAAACCAGTTTGGGATTGATTTGGAAGAATGATTCTCGTTTTAGAAGCTTTAAGTTGGAAGAGTTGACCATGGTTTGACTTTTGGGTAAACGGTCTCAGAATCGGATTTTAATTATTCCAATAAGTTTCTATGCTGATTTTGGACATGTCCACAAAGTTTGATTAAATTCCCATGAGTTTTGGATACGTTTGGCTGTATTGTGATTGTTTTCGGCTTCGACGTCAAATTTGAGCATAAAGGTTACCATATTGAGCAAATGGCCTTTGATTTGTATTTCAAAAAAATCATTATATCTGTATCATAATTTTGGAACCATAGCAACTGAAATCATCAAGTTTCGGTCAAATGGAGTGATTCAAAAACTCTAACTTGACTGAAGTTTCACGAGGAATCCATTGGAGGCACCACAAGCGAGTTTCGGGATCGTTTGGCACAAGAAACAAGGCAGAACAACTGGGCATTTTTGGCTATTAATGTTGTTGAAGTTTTTCTCATCTTGAAAGTTAGGGATTGGGGGATTTTAATGATGTTCTTAAAATTTCTTCCATGGGGTAAGTATTTTCTACTCGGTTTGATTATATTCTGTGATTCCATCTTCGTTTTTAGCATTTGATTAATGATTTCAAAAAAGAAATTGGGAGTTTTTGTCTAAACTTTTCGAAAGCGAATTTTTGAGTTTTGGACACCGATTTAAAGTAAAAATTGAGTGAAATTAGTATAGTTGAACTCGTAATTGAATGGATTGTCGGATTTTGTGAGTTTTGCCGGTTTCGATGTACGGGCCCGGGTTTGACTTTTTGGTTCACTTTGGATAAATGTGTAAAGATTCGACCTTTATCGATTGGGTTTGCTTCCTATAGCATTATTTGATGATTTTGAGTTGGTCTTGGCTAGTTTCGAGCCATTCGGAGGATGATTTGAGCGGGATGGAGCTTCTAGTGTATCGATTGGGCTTGTTTGAGGTAAGTATCTTGCCTAACTTTGTGTGGGAAAAACTACCCCTTAGGATTTGGGTTGATTGTACGATTTGTATTATGTGAAAGCCGTGTACGTAAAGTGACGAGTGGGTACACGGGCTATATATGGTATTTGACCAGTAAGATTATCTAGACTCTTTTCATGCCTTTAATTGAATTGTCATAACATGTTGTATCTCTCATTGTTAATCTACTCTTACATGTTTTATTTGACGTTGTTAGTACTTGTTCTACCTCTTACTTGTTATTTTTCTCTTATATGCTTTAGTTGAAATTGTTGCCTTCCTTATTATCTTGTTAACTCTTAATTGTTGAATCACTTTTAATTAAAGTTATTATTTCGTGGAATATCATCTTGTTGAATTATTGGAGTTGAAGTTGTAATGGCCGTTACTACATTGAGGCAAAGTTGTTAATTGTTGAGATACTTTTCCTTGTTGAGCATTCCCATTCATTTTGTTATTGTTGAAATTCTTGTACACATTATGGTTGAGCCATGGCTTATTTGTTCAGGAAATATTGGTGTTGTTGACTTTGTGACAAGTTGTGGCATATGGGCACTTATGGTGCGAGTTGTGATTGTGTTGTGATATTGATATGCATTCGGTGGTATAAGGCTAGGGGTTGATACGCATGCAGTGAGATAAAGTGTGCTTGATACACGTGTTGCTAGTAAGGGAACTACTTGAAGCCACGCGGTGAGATAAGGTGGGCTAAAATGCGTATAGCTATTTCGGAAAAAATAATTTTCAAAACTAAATGTAAGGCTCACACGGTGATATAAGGAAAGATCGTGATTTTAATTGTGAAATGTCAATACGAGGCGGTACCTCGGTTGCGATGTTCATTGTACATTCCATGTTGGAACAACTTGTTGATTTGAACGGTCATTGTTCTTCCTTCAATCATTCATCCATATTTTGATTGTGTTTGATTATTCGTTGTTATCTTGGTATTGGAATGATTGTGATTTCTTGTGTGAGTCATACATTCTACGTGATTTGTTGTGTTGCTTTAACATGCCAATCTATGCCTCCGTTATAACTTGATCAATTGATTGTCAATGTGAATTTAATTATGTGGAGTCACTATATCATATTTTGTGGAGTTGTTAGTAACATAATAGTTTAATAAAAGAATTATTAACATGATTTATTCTATGTGCCTCTTAAGATAGAACTCGTTATCTCACTTGGTGCTTTATTATTCTAAATGGTTGTTGCACTTTCACTATAATTGAGTTCTCAAATTATACTTATCACCATGTTAGATGTTTGCCTTACTTATAATATTTATCATATTTCTCTTTAAGAAATTCTATATTTAATTCGTGCTTTGTTTAAAAATGATACTTTTACTCAATTTTATTGATTTCTCCACTAAACCCATCTTATACTCTATTTCGTATAAATTATATATTATTTTACTTTACTTGATTTCTAAAATAAACTCATTATTGCATTTGACACCTTACCTTATTCAAGATTGTTATTATATTTTATGGTGTCTAAATATATCTTTCGTTCATCTAAATTAATATTTATCACGGTTGCAAAGTACATGGTAGCACGGGGGCTTTGACGTGCGAATGTGATTGTTATTATGGGCACGAGGTGCCATATGTATAAGATTTGGAAATTGTGGTTTATGAGGTGTGATGCCTCGGGGTAATTCTTGTTGTAAGTCCATGCGTTGGGGCGCGATTTGATTATTTGAGTTGTCATCCATTTGTTTTCTTATTTGAGTTCATTTACATCACATCGGTGTTCTGATTATGTTGTTTCTTTATTACTCATTTACTACTTGCTGCCATTTATATTTATATTACTTCATTGTTAGTTGTAAATTAATAATTTTTCCGTCGTTGGTCTTACATTGATGTTTTTTCCATTGTTAGCTTATGTATATCTTGAACAGATTTCTATGTCTAGTAGGTGTCTTGACCTGATCTCGTCACTATTCTACCGAGGTTAGGCTTGATACTTATTGGGTACCGTTGTGGTGTATTCATGCTACGCTTCTGCACATTCTTATGCAGATCCGGATATTCTAATTGTGTTGTTGAGAGTTGAGTCTGTGCGGCAGGAGACTTCAAGGTATACCTGCTTGACGTTCGTAGGCCTCGGAGTCACCATCTTACTTCATTATACTACTGTTAAATTGTAATTCAAAATAGTATTGTATTTAGAAATTCCAGTGTGTTTTAGTAGTGCTTATGACTATGTACTACCGATTTTGGGAAATGTATAAGTATTGGTCGTTTGCAGCTATGTATGCCATTTAATGATTTATGATAAATGATTAAATAGTTCAATTCGGTTATTAAATCAGCATGTGTTAGGATTATCTAGTCTTAGAGACTAGGTGCCATCACGGCATCCTAAGGTGGGAAATTTGGGTCGTGACAAGTTGGTATGATAGCTATAGGTTCATAGGTGTTATGAGTCATAAGCAAATTTAGTAGAGTCTTGTGGATCAGTACGTAGACGTGTGTACTTATCTTCGAGAGGCTACGGAACTATTTGGAACCACTCCTTTCATTCCTTATCGTGTGGGATTGATTCAGCTTGAAGCATATATCTTATATCCCTTTATATCCACTCGTATATGATGTTGTGCGTTCGGTATTAGCTATGCTCCGAGGGTTTGTAATGCTACAGATGGGCTACTAGGGGGCCACAGATACTCGATCAGATTCTCGAGGTATTGTTCAAACTAAGGACGTGGACGTGTTGGTTGACCTTCGGTTGTTCAAGTGTGGGATGCAATTGGTTCGTGTATCTGATTGGTGTTGTACGAGCTTATGAAGGTTGGTAAGGTGGATCATCGGATGTACTGTGTTTCGACTTGTGAATGCCTGACTGGTATTTCAGTAATCGCCTGGTTGATCGACTACTGATGTCCAGATTTTTCTTTGTGGAACGAAAGAATTATAGAAGTACTTCTCGTGGGCTGACCGTATGTGAGGAATGTGTCAGTTATTTGAGTAGTGTAGTTATGATCAGATATGGAGATTCTAGTATTCTAGGGATTTGAAGACTGAAAGGGTTTTCGAGGCAGATTGTTCCATGGTTATGAACGGTGAAGGTATGTTAAGAGGTTGAAAACTGATGGTATGTACTATAGATATGTTATTGTGGCCTTTTTGGAGGCTATCTACCCACTTCGAAAGGATCAGAATTCATTTGGAGGCTACTGGTAGGTCTAATAAAGATGTGTGTTCTAAATCGGGTCAAATGTATCTACTCGGAAAAGTTATTGTAGAGGGGTATGTTATCGGTTAGGGTGGATCACATTCGTGTTTTGATATGTCTCATGTGTTATACTCCTATACTGCGATGGGTTGTGATGTATTGGTTATCTGCTCACCGATGCAGTTATGTTTGGGCTTTGTAGCGAAATTCGAGCGAGATTTCTCTTAGGGTGTTGAATGGTTGATTGTGCCTTGGTTATGGTCTTCCTGTTTCTGGTATATAGTGATATCTATATCTCCATAGTTATGGTCACACGCTTCGTGCGTTTGATGTTTATATGCTTATGGTTGTTGATTGTGAGTATCATGGCTCGACATATTCCAGGTGGACCGATGTCGGATTGGGTCATGCATCGCAACAGCGTTATGCTATTTCATGTTTTATGTTTCCCCTTGTGTGGTGGATTGATAGCATTGCGCTTCGTGGTGGTATTTGTTGAGCTGGAGGGATGATTTCTTCATTTCCATTCTTTTTCCATCATTGGGTATATTTGAGTTATTGTTCGTTGGTGCACTGATTGCATGGTATGTGGCTCTAAGTAGGATTTGTGTGACAGGTCGGTCGAGTATCTTGTACTGGATGAGGTGAGGTTATTGGGCCTGAAATAAGTGCCATCGGATTTTATTAAGGTATGTTTGCAAGAATTGTGTCACTTATCGGCTTAGATTTTGGCCATGGTTCTTATCGGGCAAGAGAGCTCCACGACTTATTAATTTGATGGGTGGTTATGAGTTTCTGTATGTTTCTTTCATCATTGGCAGTGTACCAAGGTTCAGAACAAGGTTTTAGGTAATATGAGGTTTGTTACCGGTCTCGGGTTGGTTATCGAGCAGCTATTGCGGTCAGAAGTTATTGCTATGAGTATTTGAGTTATGTGGTATATCATGTGATTATGTCTTGAGATATGGTTATGGATTTATACAGCTTGTTCAGAGTTATAAGGTGCATAGATGCAAGAATCGGGTCATATAATGAGTTCTGGATGTTGGGGATTTGGGTTTTAAGGTTTATGGACTAAAGTTGAAGTAAGGATCCTCTGTTAGGTGGTATTGTCGGGCTTATATGGATTGGGGTGACGTGGGATCACCCATGGTTATGTGTATGGTGAGGTTATATGGCAATTTGATGGCTTAGGAATTACTCTTGGCACGTTCGATGACAAACGTATGTTTAAGTGGGGGAGAATATAACGACCCGACCGGTCGTTTTGAACTTTAGCGTTCCATTCGGTGATTTGAGACTTTGAGTAGCTTCATATTATGTATTATGACTTGCATGTATGGTTGGTTTTGGTTTTCGAGCGGTTTGGAATTGATTTGGAAGAATGATTCTCGTTTTAGAAGTTTTAAGTTGGAAGAGTTGACCAAGGTTTAACTTTTGGGTAAACGGACTCGAAATTAGGTTTTAATTATTCCAATAAGTTTATATGATGATTTTGGACATGTCCACAAAATTTGGTTAAGTTTCGATGAGTTTTGGATAAGTTTGGTTGTATGGTGATTGTTTTCGGTTTCAACGTCAATTTGAGCATAAAGGTTACCATATTGAGAAAATGGCCTTTGATTCGTGTTTCGACTAAACCATTATATCTGTATCGTAATTTTGGAGCCATAGCAACTGAAATCATCAAGTTTTGGTCAAATAGAGTAATTCAAAAGCCTAACTTGACTAGAATTTCACGAGGAATACATTGGAGGCATCAAAAATGAGTTTCGGGATTATTTGGCACAAGAAACGAGGCAAAACAGCTAGGCATTTTTGGCTATTAATGTTGTTGGAGTTTTTCTCATCTTGAAAGTTTGGGATTGGGAGAATTCAATGATGTTCTTAAAGTTTCTTCCATGGGGCAAGTGTTTTCTACTCGGTTTTGATTATATTCTGTGATTCCATCTTCGTTTTTAGCATTTGATTGATGATTTCAAAAGAGAAATTAGGGGTTTTGTCTAAACTTTCCTAAAGCGAATTTTTGAGTTTTGAATACTGATTTAAAGTAGAAATTGAGTAAAATTAGTATGGTTGGACTCGTAATTGAATGGGTTATCGGATTTTGTGAGTTTTTGTCGGGTTCCGATGTGCTGGCCCGGATTTGATTTTTTGGTTGACTTTAGGTAAATGTATAAAGATTTGACCTTTATCGAATTGGTTTACTTCTTATGGCATTATTTGATGATTTTGAGTTGCTATTGGCTAGTTTCGAGCCATTCGGAGGATGAGTTGAGTGGGATGGCGCTTTTAGTGTATCGATTGGGCTTGTTTGAGATAAGTATCTTGCCTAACTTTGTGGGGGAAAAAATACCCCTTAGGATTTGGGATTGATTGTGCTATTTGTTTATGTGAAAGCCGTGTACGCAAAGTGACGAGTGGGTACACGGGTTATATATGGTATTTGACCGGTTTAGATTATCTAGACTCTTTCCATGCCTTTAATTGAATTGGCATAACATGTTATATCTCTCATTGTTAATCTACTCTTACGTGCTCTATTTGACGTTGTTAGTACTTGTTCTGCCTCTTACTTGTTATTTTTCTATTATATGCTTTAGTTGAAGTTGTTGCTTTCCTTATTGTCTTGTTAACTCTTAATTGTTGAATCATTTTTAATTGAAGTTGTTATTTCGTGGAATATCATGTTGTTGAGGTATTGGAGTTGAAGTTGCAATGGCCGTTACTACATTGAGGCAAAGTTGTTAATTGTTGAGATACCTTTCCTTGTCGAGCA
Organism: Nicotiana otophora; assembly: GCA_000715115.1. Lineage (NCBI taxonomy): Eukaryota > Viridiplantae > Streptophyta > Magnoliopsida > Solanales > Solanaceae > Nicotiana > Nicotiana otophora. Next base: position 77,360 of record AWOL01S0057016.1, read on the forward strand.
TTCCCATTCATTTTGTTATTGTTGAAATTCTTGTACACATTGTGGTTGAGCCATGGCTTATTTGTTATGGAAATATTGGTGTTGTTGACTTTGTGGCAAGTTGTGATATATGGGCACTTGTGGTGCGAGTTGTGATTGTGTTGTGATATTGATACGTATGTGGTAGTATAAGGTTAGGTTTTGATACGCATGCGGTAAGATAAGGTGGGCTTGATACGCGTGTTGCTAGTAGGGGAACTACTTGAAGCCACGCGGTGAGATAAGGTGAGCTAAAACGCGTGTAGCTATTTCGAAAAAAATAATTTTCAAAACTAAATATAAGGCTTACGCTGTGATATAAGTAAAGATTGTGATTTAAATTGTGAAATATCAAAACGAGGCGGTACCTCGGTTGTAATTTTCTTTGTATATTCCATGTTGGAACAACTTGTTAATTTGAATAGTCACTATTCTTCCTTCAATCATTCATCCACATTTTGATTGTGTTTGATTATTCGTTGTTATCTTGGTGTTGGAACGATTGTGGTTTCTTGTGTGACTCATGCATTCTACGTGATTTGTTGTGTTTTAACATGCCAATTTGTGCCTCCGTTATAACTTGGTGAATTGGTTGTCAATGTGAATTTAATTGGGTGGAGTCACTATATCATATTTTGTTGAGTTGTTGGTAACATAATGGTTTAATAAAAGAATTATTAACATGATATATTCTATATTCCTCTTAAGATAGAACTCGTTATCTCACTCGGTGCCTTATTATTCTAAATAGTTGTCGCACTTTCACTATAATTGGTTTCTCAAATTATACTCATCACCATGTTAGATGTTTGCCTTACTTGAAGTTTTTATCATGTTCTTCTTTAATAAATTCTATATTTAATTCATTAATTTAACCTATATTTTACTTTGTTTAAAAATGATACTTTGACTCAATTTTATTGATTTCTCAACTAAACCTATCTTATACTATATTTCGTAAAATTGTATATTATTTTGCTTTACTTGATTTCTAAAATAAACTCATTATTTCATTTGACACCTTACCTTATTCAAGATTGTTATTATATTTTATGGTGTTTAGATATATCTTTCGTTCATCTAAATTAATATTTATCACGGTTGCAAAGTACATGGTAGCACGGGGGTTTTCACGTGCGAAGGTGATTGTTATATGTGTAAGATTTAGAAATTGTGGTCCATGACTTGTGGTTATGAGGTGTGGTGCCTCAAGGTAATTCTTGTTGTAAGTCCATGCGTTGGGAGCGATTTGATTATTTGAGTTGTCATCCATTTTTTTTTCTTATTTAAGTTCATTTACATCACATCAGTGTTCTGATTATGTTGTTTCTTTATTACTCGTTTACTACTTGCTGCCATTTATGTTTCTATTACTTCATTGTTGGTTGTAAATTAATAATTTTTTCGTTGTTGGTCTTACATTGATGTTCTTTCCATTGTTAGCTTATGTATATCTTGAACAAATTTCTATGTCTAGTAGGTGTCTTGACCTGGCCTCGTCACTATTCTACCGAGGTTAGGCTTGATACTTACTGGGTACCGTTGTGGTGTACTCATGCTACGCTTCTGCATATTTTTGTACAGATCCGGATATTCTAATTGTGTTGTTGAGAGTTGCGTCTGCGCGGTAGGAGACTTCAAGGTATACCTGCTTAACGTTCGTAGGCCTCGGAGCCACCATCTTACTTCATTATGCTACTGTTAAATTGCAATTCAAAAGAGTATTGTATTTAGAAATTCTAGTGTGTTTTAGTAGTGCTTATGACTATGTACTACCGGTTTTGGAAAATGTATAACTATTGGCCGTTTGCGTCTATGTATGTCATTTAATGGTTTATGATAAATGATTAAATAGTTTAATTTTGTTATTAAATCAACATGTGTTAGGATTACCTAGTCTTAGAGATTAGGTACCATCACGACATCCTAAGGTGCGAAATTAGGGTCGTGACACAATTAGCATTAAAAAGGACCAAGAATATCCATAAATAATAGACTTATTAGTTAATCGGCTCGGTCTCCTAGCTTACCCATGTGGCAAGTCTTTAGAAATCGCTGGCAGTACATACATACAGCATAATATCAAGCAATACAAGTGTAAAAATAATATACAAATAAAACATTTGAATCTAAGATTATAAATGCAAATAATAAAAGTAATCATGATGTTGATACAGACTAAAGAACTGTTAAAGCTGTTATTGGGTCATGATTATGCTTACTCAAGCTCAAACCCATGTATGCATTCATAAGTAGTCTAATCAAGCTCAACCCGCTATCTATGGAGCCGTGAGTCATCTCTGAAACTCAACTTGTTGTCTACATATGAGGACATACATCGTGCCCAATCTATGTATAATGCTAACTATGGGATAATACATGGTAAACAGTTTAACAAGTATAATAAGGAAGTAGAAATATATATATATATATATATATATTGAAAGCTGATTGAGCGATAAAGTATTCTAAATAGCTAAACAAGTATCACAACATGTCAAGAAACTGTTAGAAGTATTAATTATTATAATAACACATGCTAGGACCCCCCCCCCCAAAAAAAAAAAAAAATAATAAAAGTAATCATGATGCTGATACAGACTAAAGAACTGTTAAAGCTGTTATTGGGTCATGATTATGCTCACTCAAGCTCAAGCCCATCTATGGAGTCATAAGTAGTCTAATCAAGTTCAACCCGCTATCTATGAAGCCGTAAGTCATCTCTGAAACTCAACTTGTTGTCTACATATGAGGACATACATAGTGCCCAAGCTGTGTATAATACTAACTATGTGATAATACATGGTAAACAGCTTAACAAGTATAACAAGGAAGTAGAAATATATATATATTGAAAGCTGGTTGAGCGATAAAGTATTCTAAATGTCTAAACAAGTATCACAACATGTCAAGAAACTGCTAGAAGTATTAATTATTGTAATAACACATGTTAGGACCCCCCC
>AWOL01S0057016.1:83060-94352 GCA_000715115.1 Nicotiana otophora
CCTCACACCCCCCTCCCCCCTCACACACACAAAATCTACTTTAGATACTTCAAAACTAGACAATCTAGATCATACTTTCCACACATATAACTAGATAGTTTGTATACATACAAATAACATATATAGAATACCTTTAATGAAAAGCGAGTAACCCACGAATTAAAGTCTCACTTTCCTTGAGAATGGCATACTTTTACTTCAAACCTTCACTTGAAACACCAAATGTTGTTCAAACAATCTCCAATGACCTCAATCTATTGACCCATAGCCTCAGGAGTCCCAATATATACTTAGATTTCTATTCTAAGTCTATTTACATACTCAAATCAACATTTAGGTAATTTTAGGTTATCTTCAAAGTGTCACAAAATCCAATTTAACTTCATGTTTCTAGGTAAACTCTGATAGATTCATGATATAATCAAAAATTCGAGCTAGAATCATTTACCCTCATATTGTAGATGTTAATCTTCCGGAAAAAAAAACTCAAAGTTGAGCTTTCAAGTCTCAAAAATGGTAGAGAATGAACCAAAATTATGAAATGGGGCTATTTATAAGAAGTTTAGGATTTTTCCTTGAGGCAAAATGGTATAGATTGAATCAGAATTACAAAATGAGATGCGTCGCACGCCTAGGTCCACTCAGCCTCATGCGCGATTAAAAATTTAGATTGACTTCAAATGAGTATGTCTCATACTATATAACGAATTTGGAGATGATTTAAAACAAAAATTGTAGCCCTTTAATTCTAGTATCTGACGGTTCAAAGCATTTGTCATTTGGATATTCGTACAAAATTTTATGCTCGTTTTATTGAAAGTTAGCAGTATATAGGACACTTTCAAAAATTTTGATATGTCCAATCACACTATACTGACCTATATAAGGTCTCGAAACATGAAGCGAAGCACAAATACTCAAATCAAAAGCTAGGTCAACATAAGGATTCCTAAAAACTCTAATTTACACGCAATGGTGCCGAAACACCACCGAACCTCTCGAGTTCCAAATCAATCATCGTGCAAGTCTCAAAATATCATATGTACCTACTGAAAGTCTTATAATATGCAACGACACACAAATACTCAAAAAGTGGTTGGGTTGTTAGAGGTGTTACTTTAAGAATTCTAATATTAAAGTTTTGAGCTTTAGATTTTTTGTTTACTACAACAACTAATTTGTGTGTTTGAGGGTGTTTCAAGAGTCTTTGAAATAGCTTTAAACTTTAAATATTCTTGATACTCCTTTCTTCTTATGTGACTTAAAAAAAATAAGATTTTTGTTGGATTCGAGTGTTTCAAAGTCATTGAAATTAGTTAAAAGTATTGAACTTTAGAATCTTGATACTTGAGGGGTAACACAATAAATTGTTCATTCATTGGTATTAAAGAAAGAGAGAAACATAAGCCGGTTGTAAGCAGGCAGAAGAAATTTCAAAATGATATATTTTTATTATTCTCTTAATTTATTGAGTTGTTGTTCTCTATTTAAGCTGAGTTCGAGGAATATTAAAATAGAAAGAAACAAATCTTTTGAAATTTTGCCGAGAATTGAGAGAAGAAAATAGAGATTTGTACGCATGAAGAAGGGAGCAAATGTTTTTCTCCTTGGGTAACAGTAGGATTGAGGGAGAAAAGGAAAGAAGGAACACAAAAGGAAAGAAGGAAGATAAAATGGTAGTAGGAAAGAAAGTAAAAAGGTAAAAAATAAAACTTAATAATCATGTATTCATCATTACATAATTGGCTTTTCATGCACATACATAAAAAAGTATCTATCATATCTCAACTAAATGTATAAAAACTCATATATAAATACATATAAGGTGGTGTTTATAACTCCACGAAGCTCAGCAAATTCCCTAGTTAATATTATAAAGAAAATTACATTTTACCTCTTTGATGAAGGTCTACTTTTCAAGGGTCATTGCAGGATGAAAATGTCAGTTGATCAATGTTGGGGAAGGAGATAGATTTTTAACAAAATGAGAGATGCAAATGATTTTCACCCATGCAGAAATGGAGGCTATTTAGTTCACTACCACAAGTACTAGTCCTACTAAAATGCATCTTGCTTACAATATCAGAGCGCATCAACGCGCCAGCTCTTAAGGATGCATAGATCGAAAGCTGCATCTGTTTCTTCAAAATAAAAATAAAAAACATGATACAAATTGGGAACACTCTGCAGTGCAACAAATTTCGACTGTAGGAGATTTATATCTTACACCTCATTCACCTACAACATCAATAAACTATGACTAGGAGAAAATTACTGGAACTCAGTACCAAAAATACACAAGTTTGAAAAATAGAAAATAAATCGACATGGCAAAAAATAAAACCATCAGGAGGGCCATGTGAAGCTTTGAGGAGATGGTGCTGGAGGGAACAATCTAGGATCTTGCAGTTGCTCTGATGATATGCTGCTTCAGGCATTATACTCCATCTTTTTTACCTTCAGTGTTGGCTTTGTCAGGAAATAGGTCAGCATAAGATGTTCAGGGATGGCAGGAACTGTCACCCGGCAGGCAGGATGATGACGCAACCTACAGACCTAATAGTCCCTTTTGTTAGGGCATTCAGATGCTCGGTGACCACTGCGTCCACAACTGAAACATGCACCACCAAAGCTTCTGTAATAGAAACCAAAATGTTATCATGTTAGATCAAGTCTCATAGATGATGGAACTGTTAGCAATTGACAATGTAATGCTGATAATCCTTTCCCTCATACAATAGTTCCAGCAAAAACTGTTTTTTTTTTTATTTTTTATCTGGATTAAATTCCCAGGACTAAGCTAACGATGCAATTCAAAAGAGGCAGTTGATGCAAGAAAGAAAAGAAATAAGATATATAATAGAAATAAAAAATCAAATATTGTATGCACACACATATGAGAAACAAACCTGTCTCTACTTCCTCCCGATGAAGACCTGCTAGTGCGCCTATCACCACCAATGAGCCAATCACTTCCTCCTCTTCTTGTTCGGCCACCTCGCGGCCTAAAGTCATTCCCCCAATTATCATCATCATTGTCAGAGAATCGACCACTAGACAAACCCCGGGAATTTCTGCCTCTACGGTCCCTTAAACCTCCCCGTGCCCCCCTACTATTGCTTGAAAACCTCCCATAAAAATCACTAGCTGGCCCATCATCTTGTAAAGCAGGTAACTGCAAGACACAGGATAGCAAAGATTACATCTATCCTATCTCAGATGTAACAGTTAACAGCAAAAAAACCTGTGTGCATGATAAATCACATATACAAGTACCACAGTAAGAAGCAAAATTAAGTTAACCTTAGTAATTTTGGAAATAGTATTTCCAGGTGGTAACTCCTGATTTAGTAGATCTGCTGCAATCTCCTCAGGAAGATCAAATACAGCCCCCTGAACCTGATCTCAAAATATGTCAAATGGTTCTGGTTAGAGCAAAGACACTGAGAAGAGGATCAGAAGAACAAACATCACATCTCCCTAGCGACGTTAGCAATGTGGAATATAAAGTAAACTCATTAGCATATTGGTTACATACCCTTTCATCTGCAATTAGGTGAATTTTGCCAACTTCATCGGCAGCTGGTGAATAAACATCAGCGAGGAAACCAGTAACCGATCTTGCCGACAGGAATCCTCTGGAATTTACAGAATCACGTGTCAGCTGCAATGTTGTCCACCCCTGCAGTGGAAATATGCTTGCTGATCACAAAATATGCAATGGGAATTTTTTTAAACGGAGGTATAAAAACAATTTAAAAAAGAGATCAAACTCCCAGGTCATACTTACTTAGACTAGCAATTTTTGAGACCGAAACAAAAAGGAATTTTGGGGGGGGGGGGGGGGGGGGGAATTGAAAAAATAAAAGCAGCATACATGATCTAGTTGGCACTGCTATCATGAACCAACTAGGTAAGACTTTTGGGCAGTTGAATAGGCCAATGACATGCGCATTTGCAGAGGTGGATCTAGGATTTCTAGTATATGGGTACACTACTAAAAAAAAAGGAGGAAAAATGCATTAAATGGGAATTGATCCTTGTCCCTCTTAGTAAATAACTCAACCGTCAACTAAGTGCACCATTCATCCTTCTTGAAGGATGGGTGCCAACAATTAATATTATACCAATTGTCGAAAATATGTACGTACATAAAATATCTAATTTTGCGGAGAGACTATGGGTTCACGTGCCCCATAATTTCCCCTATAAATTTGCCCCTGCGCATTTGCAGGCCATAGAACATAGCCAACTAACAAGGCCTGCCAAGTGGGCTTGCAGCAGTTACAACATTTTTGCACCACAATGAGGATATCATATGCAATTACTATGACAGCCCATGAGGGGGTTGGGACAAGGGAACACTGCCAAAACAGCTGATGAAAAGATATTGGAGCAATATATATGATGAAGGTGAGTGTCATCAATTCAGAACCTCACTTGCCCATTCAATTAACCATTACAACTTACATGCAGAAGAAGTTATTCAGTCGGCAGCATCATGGATGGAGAAACGAGAAAGGAGGGAAAAAGGGAGTACGATCGGAACTTTTTAAGTGCTGATTAGCTCAATATGGGAGGCAACCATTAAGATTTATCAATACACAAAAATACCTAATATGGGAGGCAACCATTATGATCTATCAATACACATAATACCTCAATAACGGAGGCAACCATTAAGCTTTATCAATCAACATAAATACCTCAATAGCTAGTCATACCTGCTCATGAGTTATTAGAGACCGAGAAGATGGCGGTTTGGAAAACCCACCCAAAAGAGCAAGTGCAGCAGCAAGGGCATTTACTCCTTGTTGCTCCATCAACTGTTGCGCAGTTGGAGTGAAGTACTCAACAGATTCGGGATGAACTCCATTAAGTGTAGCCACCACATGCTCAGCTGATGACTCCAAAACCTCTTTAACAGATGGAGGACTAACGAACTCAAATTTGCACCCAACATCACGTTCGAGAGATCTGACAGTTCGCCTTTGATTACCTGTGTACATCAGAATAGCATTGCCTTCTTTTCCAGCACGTCCTGTTCGACCAGAGCGATGAACAAAAGTCTCTGGATCATTGGGCAGTTCATAATGGATTACCTAAATAAAAAAGTGGATATCCAAAGGGTTATTACTGTTAACTGATGCCCATATACAGAGCTTAGAATCACAGAAAATACAATGACCAAGTAAATGCACTAAGTAGCACTTTTCAAGCAGAACAGAATCAAACAGTTAATTGTGGTCAGTAGCAAAAGATGGAGTATACAACAACAAAAAAACCCAATTTAATCCCACAAGCGGGGTCTGGGGAGGGTAGTGTATACGTAAACCTTACCCCTACTTGGTAAAGGTAGAAAGGCTATTTCCGGTAGACTCTCGGCTCATGATAAGGTGAAGAAGAGAAAGGAAAAAGAAGAAGAAAGAAGAAGAGGAAGAAGAAAGATGGAGTATGATGAATACAAATATCAACTCCCCCCCCCCCCCCCCCCCAAAAATTCCCAAAAGAAGACCTACACTGATTTTATAGTTGTAATAATTTTACTCACAATCGACACAGTAGGAAGAGTATCATCTCAATGTGAAATAGTTCTAAGCAGCAATTCTACATCAATGTGCAATTCGGAGAAAAGGTTCCAGATATTGTATGACACTTGGCCATTTGTTTTTATTAAGATTATAATGTCTGAATCTAAATGCACATCTGGATATTAAGATGTGGTATGTAGATCTAAACACTGGATGATTAAAGACTTTATCAGTAGTGCAAAGAAATGCCACTATGGACAGGTCATTTAATACAAACCAGAATGGACCAGAAATTCATCAATGGAAGAAACAAAATGTGGTTGAGAAACCTCCTTATAAGCTTTTTAGAACCCAACTTAGACCCAGTAAGTAAATGAAGTAAGTAGCCAATTTCAAAAACTTTAAATAAAAATTTCTACACTCTGGATTGAGCTTTTTGGGTCCCAAAAATGGTTTGTTATCAACATCTGAATGCGTATAATATATCAATATTTAAACATGATAAATATATAATTCAAATAAAAGTGATTAAATAATATATCAATAAAACACTAGAAACAATATAAACTTGAACAAGAAATTCATTATTTGAGATAAATTGAAGTATTTAAAGATAGAAATGAATATTTTTATGTTTGATACAATTATTGAACTATCTGAACTAAAATAAAAATTATATATCAATAACAACAATTGTTGTAACAAAATGTAATTCTTTTGCCGTCTTCTAGAAGATGCCTTTATCCCATCCAACATTACAACAGGAAAGAAACAAACAATAGTGGTAAAACATGAAAAAGGAAATGAAGCCAAGACTAAAATTTCTTTTACTGTGAAGTGATTTGTCCAAACTTGAGTAAGCCACACGAGGAAGTAGCCAACACTTTCTTATCAATTAAACCCATAGTTGTCTAACCATAATGACAGAATCATCATGCATTGGTCAATTATACTGCAATTTTTCATTATTATACTGTTTCTATAATGATATAAGACCCCATAAATCTGATATTTCTCTCTACATCTGTTTGGTTTTTTCAAATAATATTCCAAAAGGGGTCTTTTTTTAAACCCTATTCTCAAAACTGAAAATTACTATTAAAAGAGCAGAGTCAAGTTGGAGAATCACAAGTTTAGATTACCCGGTAAAGGTTGAAATCTTACAAGAGGAAAAGATTTGATGCACTAGTTGATGGTTGGAGAGTGATGCAAGCCGTGAAGTTCTTTAGCGGAAGGAAAAGAGAACGTGAATTTGAGAGAGAGAAAAAACGTGTATTTTTAAGATCTGAATGCCGTCAAGACTCTGTCGCAGATATGAATCATTCAGACCCATTAAGAGATGTTAAAATGTAAAACAAATGCAATTAATGGACTGAGATCTGAACCATTCAGATTCAGACACCCATTAAGTGCAAACAAATGAGGCCCTTCTCCAAGATCTGCTTCAGAAGTCAGAAGGAAAACATGAAATTTTTCGAAAGAAGAGGAAGCAGGGGGATGAGAACAAGGAAAAGAAGAAAGAAAGAAGCAGAACAACAAGTTTGACTTTATCATACCAATGAAATACAATAACATTAGTGGTATGATTGATTAAGGCCATTTTTCCTCCACATTGTCACCAATATACTATATACAGCTTTAGGCTATTATGCAAACAGTCAAAACATGCAACAACCTATTAAGCAATAGATATGACAAAGTTTATCGTTTCATTTAATCCATGAAAGAGGTGTTACAACTGCACGCTTTCTAACAAAGACAATGGATTCTGGTATTTGCAGTTCACACTCCCAGCTATAAGATGTCGTAAGAATTCCAATTTATAAACGCCCGAAATCTCAATTTTCTGATCACATAAACCGCACCATAAATAACAGAAAATAAAAACAATGCATTCCAGTAGTTAAGGGGGTTATATAACAGCCGTATGAACTTACTAAGTCAACATTCGGTATATCAAGACCACGAGATGCAACGTCAGTCGCAACTAGCACGGTGAATTTTCCTTGCCTAAACCCATTTAGAGTTCTTTCCCTCTGATGTTGAGAAATGTCTCCATGCAGTGCCTCAGAAGAAATGCTGTTTGATAATGCCATTGAGACCTCGTCAGCATCTCGCTTTGTCTGTGTGAAAACAATTGTCTTTCCACCCTTTGCATAAACCTAAGAAATTGTATAAAGCAAAACTTTGAGGCTCTGAGTGCTTGAGTACTATTGACGATTTATTTCGCACAATAATTGAGAACTGACACTCTGAAATCTGCATCAGTGAAAGAAAGCTAAGAAAATAGCTGTTAATACATACCGTAACAAGATCACTGAGTATGGTTCGTTTTGATGTTGCTGTAGTTGATAGAGCATAAAGCTTGATCCCCTCTGCCAGCTTTTCCTCTTGATCACCAACCTAAATGAGTAATTGAAATGAACGGAAGGGAACAACAGGTAAGACAACCACAGGGAAGAAAAGAAATTATATGTTTTCTTTTAAAATCTATATCAAAACCAATTATCCATAACTTCTTAGGAAAAGTAAAGAAATATAGTGAACATTTGCACTTCTAATCAGAAAGCAACAACAATTTGCTATTAAAAAAGAACCAAGAGATCATTCAGGGGCACATCGCAATACGCTGCATATATCAAGATGATAAATAATGCTGGGAAAGAACAAAGGCTTACCAAGTCAATTGTCAAAGGATTGTTCAAATACTTCCTAGCCAGTTTCTTTACCCAGCCAGGCATGGTGGCCGAGAAAAGCATGCTCTGCCTCTGTGATGGAAGTTTTTCCAAAATAATTTCCACATCTTCCTCAAATCCAACTGCGAGCATTTGATCAGCCTCGTCGAGGACCAAATATTCCACCTCCCCCAGTTTCAAGGTGTTATTGTTTATTAGGTCAATAAGTCTACCTGGAGTTCCAACAACAACATCAACCCCACGGGTCAGTGCATTTTGCTGTGTAGCATAAGAAACACCTCCGTATATGCAGACAGTGTTCAAGTATGGTGCCGACTCTTTCATTTCCTTCTCTACTTGCTTGGCTAACTCTCGAGTAGGTGCAAGTACCAGAATTTTGGGAAGCCGCCCACGTCTATAAGTTAAAAGAGGAAATAATCATACTTGTCAATAATTAGACTAACAAAAACTCTAACCATCATGCTAAAAACCTTTACCTCAGAGTATTTCTTATTTCTTCATCTCCACTAAGCTTTTTCAATACTGGAATACCAAAGGCAAGTGTCTTCCCTGTTCCTGTCTTTGCACGAGCAATTATATCCCGGCCTTCCAGTGCCGGCACTAGAACAGCTCTCTACATAGTAAGGACACATGATTTAGGATAATCTATCTATATTTGCAGTAAAAAGGCTTACTTCGCCCACCTTTCGAAATTACAAGCTAACATTTAGAAGCGAGCTTTTAGCCAAAATTGTCCCTTATCTATGGGAGTATGTCTATTTTGTCCCTTAAATATACCATGAGCATCTTTAATCCCTTAAGTTTGATAAACTGGAGCATCTTTGGTCTAACTAACAAAAAGGGGTTAAAAACTAGGGGTGCCACCATCAGCTATCCCAGACGGTTTGGATGGGGTTGGACATTGGATCAAACTTTGTCAAGACTTTCAGTGATGCCTTGGAGACTATTTAAACAGTGATCTGGATTGGACCAATGGGGGTGTTTGAATTTGACAAGTTTTCTGTTAGAACAGAGGTACCAATTATTTGTTTACCACCTACTGAGCTTTATATTTTATTTTTTGATAATCGTAGCATCCGGGTCAGCTTGCATGCACTGCAGCTAATTCCACCGGATACGTGCTACCTCCCACCCGCAACAGGTACCAGGTAACTCTATCCACCAAAGCTTGGATAAATGGGAAGCAATCACCTAGTGCCTTTTGTGTCCGCTGACCTGCTGAGCTTTATATAGAAAGGAAAAGTGAATACAACTAGTTTACGTGGCTTTTTAAAGGAAAAGGAAGATGAATAAGCTGAGTTGACACATCACTAAGTGCATTAATTTAGTATTTACAGATTATTCTAATCTTTTGGCGAGGGAGCAGTGTTAATGTTTGTGTATGTTGTTAGTGTTTTCCTTCAATTCTGATTATGTTGTTTCGGTAACTGAAGAGTAAAGAGAAAAGCATGTTAATGTAGTGATAGGCAATTGCAAAGAAGCTTGCAGAACTTAGTGGGAAAGGAGTGACCACTATCATTGCAGGTGAAGAATGTGTTGCAGCTGTTGAACACCAGTTATGAACCCTATTCTGTTAGTTGCAAAGCGGAAATGGGCTTAGCTTTACTGCTAGGTTTGGTGTTTTACCCGAGACATGTGAGTAAGTGGCATGGGAAGTGACCATTAGTTTTTAACCCCTTTTTGTCCGTTAGACCAAAATGCTCCACTTTATCAAACTTAAGGGATTAAAGATGTTTAAGGGACAAAAATATACCTAGTCCCACAAGTAAGGGACAACATTAGCCATCAATTACAAATTTGACCATTAGAATATCAAACAATAATTATAGCAATTATCTATATACTAGAAAATGTTTAGACAAAACAGCTGAAGAAGAAGAAAATTTGGATTAAAAAACCAACTAAAGATGGGAATAACCTGAATAGGGAAAAGATGAGTAATTCCACGTTTCTCAAGAGAGTCAGCAAGCCTCTGAGGTAAACCCAGTTTAGAAATAGCAAGTTCATCCTCAGCTCCTGAGTCATCATCAGACTCAGAATCGTATTCAGGTTCGCTGCTAACATTCAAAGAGTCCTTCCCAAAACCCCCAATTCCCTTGAACGCTTCTTCACTAAGAACAGAAGAATTTGGAGTTACCACAGCAGAAGCCACAAGAGAAGCATGTCTGAGACGAACATTAATAAAATGGGATTTTTCATTGGAGTAAGGAAGGGATAGAAGTGGGGTAGGGATGGGTCTTCGTGAAGGGTTGGTTTGGTATATGGAGGGAACTCCTATAATGGAAGAAGAACAGGCCATGGCTGGCTCAAGGGGATAAGGTGGAGGGAGGGAGGGAGGAAGAAGATAGAATGAGGGAGAAAGTTATATGATGATAAGGGTGGACAGACCCGTTTATATGTAGAGTTTAATTTAATGGTACTGCAATGTTCCACCGAGGACTTTGATATTTTGACCCCCCTCCCCCTCCCTTCGGGGTTTACCTCTTTGTATCATGACACCATCTTTGTTTCGAAATTTATAACATAATATAATATTCTGTGCCGATAAAAACTTATGAATACTATTATACCGAGATCGAACTGTAATAAATATTTCTACAAACCCAACTGTCTATCCATTCATTTGTTAATGGGGCCGGTTCCGGCCTGGGCTTACTGAATTATTGGATAAATAAAGAAATTTTTACTTGGAACATTACTTATTGGAAAATTACTAGTTATGTCCGCCCATAAATAAATTAGTATAAGAATTAGTTAATTCATAAAATATTATTAAATTTTAGTCAATTAGCTATTCGTGACAAAAAAAAGTCAATTTTTTACTTTATTTTGAGTGGTCATTGTTGGAAATATATTGGGTGCATCTTATTTAAGGAGTTTGAATCTTAGTTTTGAGATGATTTGGTGGAGTTTTGAGGTGGTTTGAATTGAAAATTTATAGTAGAAGATGAACATGGAAAAAAAGTAAATGCATCACACTGTGTGCATCACACTGTGTTTCATTTGTATATCACATGTATATCCATATATATATATATATATATATATATATATATATGGGGGGG
>AWOL01S0057019.1:13257-23995 GCA_000715115.1 Nicotiana otophora
CCCTACCCCCCGTTCCCCCCGAGGACATGACCTCACTCGACCATCCCTGACCACAACCATTATACCTATGCTAGAGTAAGGGGAATCACTATCACACACCAGGAAACAGACCAAACCAGAAGAAGACAAGTTGCAACTACATGCACACTATTACGGTGAATAAACTAATACGGACTAAGATGGCAACAATTTAACTAACACAACAAAGGAAAACTGTAAAACGAGAGGTACCAACTCCCGCGAGTAGAACCTTGGAATTGTCTTGGTATATATGACGATGTTGCGGCCACCTAGCACGTTCGCGTCCAACTCCCACCGCCCCTTGCTGATACTCGCCCGGGTTGTTCTTCAATGTTTGCACACACACGTCCCTTTTTCAAATGTAGGATTTTTTTATCAAATTATTTTTCCAGTATTACTTTAATATTTTTCAAGTACACCTTATTTAATATTTAATAGGAGTATATAACATAAGTAGAATTTTAAATTCATATCTAACCAAACACTATATAAAAAGAAAAAGGAAGTATTCTTTTTTTTTTCATTACTAATATTTAATAAACTACAAGAAGAACATTATAAGTTGTGGTGGGACGAATAAAATTCCTCAATCATATTAACATGAGGTCTCAACTGAGACGTAAGATCCCTCAATCATATTAACAAATTCAAATTAATCGCGACTACAAAATGAATGCCAAGCACATGATAAAATAAAATTAAAAAAAAATACAAGAAAAAAACAATCTGATTGAGTTGTTCACATGATTCCAAAAGGATTGATCACATAAATATGCTACCTAACCTTAAACGCAACCATAATATAATATTTAATTAAAAAGTAAGGTTGAGTGTTATATTCTTTTAAGAAGATTTAAACGAATAAATATCCCCACAAGAAAATATTTTAAAGTTGCATGGAAAATCCCTATAACTCAACAACCCAAAGCATTTTCCGCACCAGCGAATATTCGAGATATACACGTGATCGGTGATACCCTTTCAAAACAACTAATTTACATTACGACTAATTTACCCTTCAATTAATTACGTCACTTTAATATTAATTATAGTATTAACCAGAATCAAATGTTAGATCTTTGAGGTTAATATAGTCAATTAGGTACTTTGGGAATAGCGGTCAGAGAAGTGGAGCCGCATGCCCAAGGCAAACAATCTCAAATCACAAGAGACTATTGGGTCCCACCCAGCTTTCTCTCTCTAAAACCCACTAAATGTTTTTATCATTTTGTTTCTCACACTAAAAAAGTTTGGTTTAATTATCGCCGTCACCAGTCGCAGAATGCATTTTCTTCATCTTCTTCTTCTATAACAGCGGTTTTCTCTCTTCTCAGTTCTCACCAACAACAATGGATGCCCAATTTAGTTTATAATTTTCGTTATATATAGCTTTAAGTTATCAAAATCTGAAAAGCTTTTGTTCAATCCGGTGATGCTCGGAGTACTTTGTGCACGTCCTAAACCTTGGCTCTTTGCATCACTCTCACTATCTCACGCTCACGGCTCAGCGCCGGCGGCTTATAACCGACTAATTGGAACTCCGACAAAATCAGTATTAGTTGGAGGTTCGGATCAGTTACAGAGGCGACATCATTCTAGCCATTGCCGACTTGGAGCTTCTGTAAATCGAGGTGGCGCAGCTTCAATATGGCATGCGATTCTTCCCGCCGGGAGGAGGAATAAGGATGTAAAGCGGCGGAATACGGTGTTTCACCACCACCATTATGTATTGGCCAAGAAAGGTGAAGGTTCGTGGAATGTGGCGTGGGATACTAGGCCAGCGCGTTGGCTCCATAATCCTGACTCAGCTTGGCTCCTTTTTGGTGTATGCTCTTGCTTAGCAGCGCCATCTCTTGATTTACCTGATTCAAATTCTGAAGTTGTTGCTCCGATTGAGAACAAGTCCCAAGGCTTTAGTAGCAATACTGTAAATTCAGATGAGGTTGATCGAAACTCTGCCAACTATACAGTCACTGGTACTATAATCATTTCGCAACAACATATATTCATTTACTATTTTTGTTTTATTATTCATGGATTTCCAATTGCTGAATTTATTTTGTATCGATTATTCAATGTGAAAAAAGAAGGGTACACTTGTCATAACTGGTAAAGTTGCCTCCACGTGACGAGGAACGGGGAAATAGACCCTTGTGGTCTGGCCATTTCTCGGATCCCGCGTAGGGAGCTTAGTGCACCGGGCAGCCCTTTTTTATTCTATGTGAAAAAATGGAATAAACTGATGAGGAGTGCATTATTTGGATTTAATTGAGAAACTAATTTGGAATTTGGTTGAGTTTTCCAGCGATTAAATTTCCAAGTTGCTCGGATAAATGACAAATTGAAAGGTGAATGTAACAGGGGTTCCAGCGGATGGGAGATGTCTATTTAGAGCGATAGCACACATGGCTTGTTTGAGAAATGGGGAAGGAGCTCCTGATGAGAATCATCAGAGAGAACTTGCTGATGAATTAAGAGCTCAGGTATCTTCAATTTCTCTCTTTTGCTTTGTCTTTTAAAAATATAGACACTGGAAACAAATTAGAATACTGTTTTTTGATTGCACAGGTTGTTGATGAGCTGTTAAAGAGGCGAAAAGAAGCTGAATGGTATCTTCTTTTTACTTATTTCATATTGGTTTCCTCTGGATATGCAGTTCCTATTGTTTATTATTATGTGATATTTTTATGTTACGTAGGTTTATTGAAGGGGATTTTGATGCATACGTAGAAAGAATTGAAAAGCCATACGTGTGGGGAGGAGAACCAGAGCTATTAATGGCTTCTCATGTTCTCAAGTGAGTGCTGCTTTTGTTTCATGATTGATCATTCATAAATCCAACTAAATATGGTTTTAAGGTGTTGATGTTGTATATTCACGATGAATGGCAGTAATGCTATAATGAGAGAAGTATGAAGAAAAGAAAATAAACTTTCGAAAAATAGAGTGAAAGCACATTATATTATGATTCTATGCAAGGTTTAGTAGTATAAGATAGCATGACATGGCCCTTCTAAAAAAAAGATAGCATGACATGGCTTGTTTATGCACTTAACAAGATCGTTTCTGCTGTGGGATAATGGAAAAAGATGCTTAGGAATTGTTAGTTATCTCCATTTTTATCCACTTTACCCTTGTTACTTTCAATTTAAATCAAGTAAGAGGCTTGCTTTATTAAGTACTATACAATTTCCCATGGAACTATTTTGTTAGTTTACTATGTAAATTTGTCTATGCATGACACTGGTTAAGGCTTTGATTCTAGAATCTGTTGTCCAATTTTGTTAATATGTTTCCTGATTTTTTTGTTGCAGGTCCCCGATTTCTGTCTATATGGTAGATAGAAGCTCAGGCAGTTTAATAAACATATCAAATTATGGCGAAGAATATAGGAAGGAGGGCGAGAATCCTATTAATGTCCTGTTTCATGGTTACGGTCACTATGACATATTGGAGACAATTTCAGAGAAGGGTCACCAGAACTTAGAAGAATAAAAGCAGGGTATGATGCCCTTAGACATAATCTTGATTAAATTTCATAAAGGTAGTTTGCAACGGATATCAACTTAAATTGATAAGAAGTTCAGCTAGCCAGTTAACAAACATCTTTTAGGTCCAGTCAATTTGTTGACATGACTTTCTTCAAAGCAGTAAGCTTGTTTAAATTTTGTAGATTCTCTTGTTCACTTTTCCAGGATATCAGTTGAAGCGATTAGTGTCAGGGCTTATTAATAGATATTTGTTTCACCAAAGTCCTTGGTATTTCCTTATTACCAGATAATTCTGGATGTACTTTCAGTTTTGCTCAGATGTCTAAATGGCTCCAGTCTGAAATATTGATTTATTAATAATGAGCAGCAATGGAAATGTAACACTGATTTCTCTCAATGTTCCCAGACTTCACTTGTGGGATTACACTGAGTTTGTTGTTGTTTGTTGTTGTAATTCTCTCAATGTTGTTACTGAATCAGTGTTTGTCAAGTTATCACTATGATGGATATGTATGTGCACATAGCCTAGTCTGGATCTGCTTACTTTTGAGGCCTTATTCCAAATGGAACCGTTGGCTAGTTAAGCTTCTCTCGAGCAAGCTTCTCCCAAAAGGTTCATTTTTTTGTCTGTCTTTCTTATATAGCGCGACATAGACAATGAGGCTTGATATAGCCGATCGCGATTTGCTTGGGATTGAGGCGTAATAGTTCTTGTTGCTTTTAGTCTGTGGCCCTTTATGAGTTCCCTATATTCTCTAAAAGAAGTAGTCATTGACAGCCCCAAATTTCAGAATCACCTTAGTTGCTATGCCCTTGTGATGCTTATTTAACTAATTCAAAAGTTCTCCTCATAAGCCTTTTGTGGGAGATCAGTGGAATAGTGCAGATGTCAATTACTAGGAGGGATCTTATTTACCTGTCTTGATAGGTGAAGAGGTTTTTAAGAGTCCACTGTTTTGATTGTTTCCACTTTTGATGACCTTGTTAAAATATGAAAGGACATAGATGTGCTGTTAAATTTATTTTTCGGAAGTGACTTTATGATTGAGGAAAGAAGATTACAGGTTAAGATTTAGTACTGGATAGTGAAGGATAAGGCAACCAACTCTTGTTCTAGTGGTTTTTCTGTTCTTGAAATATGCGAGAATTATCCTAAAGTCGTTATGCGTTTCGGCATAGTAAAAGGCAAACATATTTATGTTTCTGTATGAATTTCACTTGAAGGAACCAACCTTTCTGAAAGAGGAGTAGATGACCTAAAGATATGTGTTCTTGTCTGTTAAGCTTGTGTTCTCTTGCGTGGAATGAGTTCCATCTTTATCTCTCTCATTTGAGTCCAGCAGTTTCTTCTATAGATTTCATGATATTTGACCATTTTGCGAGACATAAAAGCCTCTGATTTTCTTCAATGAAGTTATTCTAGTGGCTCTAAAGGTGTTATTTCAGTGCCGTTGAAACATTTTTCATATGTTTACCCAACAAACAGAGGAATTGGAGAAGTCTCAAAAGATGAAGCGAGAAAGGTGCCATCAGCATATTTGAATATGCAGGTTATTCTAGTGCTGATATTTGAAAATGCAGATTCTTCTACTGTGTGAGAAAGGCGTGTTCATCATGTTTAATGAGTTTCACAACATATTACAAGGGAACTAAAAAAAAGAAAGAAAAAAAGTAGCCGATGCATTAAACTCCTGTTATGCACGGGGTTCGAAGAAGGGCCAGACCACTGGGATTTATTGTATACAGCCTTACCTTGCAATTCTGCAAGAGGTTGTTTCCACAACTCGAACTCGTAACCTCTTGGTCACATGACAACAACTTTATTATGTCAAGGCTCCCCTTCACAAGGGAACTAAAATGATTACCATATATTATTTTGGGTTAGAACTTAGAAACCCAGCAATCCTTTTGGTATTTCACTTCTTATGGCTTATTGACTATACAAGAGAAAGGACAAAAGAACAAAAAGAACATTAAATCAAAGCAGGCGCATAGCTGCTTATATGCATCGATGTAAAAGAATTTGATGCTACTTGTCATAATTTTGCAAAATAACTTAAATTTTTACCAAAAAGAAGTTCAAATCCAGACTAAGAATTGGGAACAAACACACCAATATAGCCAAATCCAACAACGAAAAATGCTGCAGCTTGGAGGAAGAGGTATACGTAGAACCTACTCTTCCCAAAAGAAAAGTCGTACCACCCACAAAACAAGAGGTGCAATCCGACAAAAAGCTCAAGAACATGTACCCTGCCATGTTAAACAAGATAGCAAATTAATTCCCAAACCTCTCTTTTCTTCGTCTTTATTTTTTTTCACTTCTAAATATTTGGAGTAAGTTATACCTTTCTCCAACTCGAAAACGAAGTTTTCTTGATGTTTTTAAGCTCACTTTTGTCTTGAGAGCATCTCCCAATTTCTCTGTCACAATCCATTCATTAACTCTTCCTGACTCAAACAGGCCGACGAACGTTGCTTTTGTCCGATGGAGGGACATTACATTCTCAAATAGTATCCAATAAACCACCAAGTACATTGATCTGCAAAAAAACATACATAAATAAGAAAGATACAAAGAATGAACTAAATACATGCCAATACAAGGTTAAAGTTTTCCTTTTCTCTACCTTGTAGAGCCAAGTACATTGAGAAGAGTAATAGCTGAAGGAATATAAATAGCTCCCCATTTAGGCACTTCCACTTCAGGGACGAAAACGGTTGCAGGCATAACAACACAATACAAGGCGAACGTCACAATGTGTGCTATGATCTTTCGGACAAAGAAGAAGCTGTAAATCAGATAAAATTTCTTCCATACAGAGACTTTCTGCAATGATCAAACAGCTTAATTTTAATTGTTGAATATTTCCATTGTCATGTTTTAGGAGTGAATATCAAACAACAAGGGCACCTTATTAGTTGCAATTTCCTTTGCCATTTTTCTGAAAAGATTAGCAGGTCCACAAGACCATCTGTGTTGCTGATAGCGATACGCCTTAAAAGTACTTGGCAATTCATTTTTCACCTAATAGGGTAAAAGAAGAAGAATTTTTTTAACTCTTAAATGAATAGTAATAACAATGTAAGATTTAGAACCATCATTTCATTTCCACTATCTTGAGAATTTCTTCCTATTGATGAGATAAAAAGAACACCCCTTTGACCTTTTCAGTCTATCCTTCAACTTCAAGTTTAAATTCCAATGATTTCTCTTCCTAATACTATCACTTTCTATAGCAAGTTAAAATATACACCTACAGTCAGTCAGTAGTCAGTGTATATAAGTTAAATCCTTAAGTTGGATATGTG
The DNA here is from genome assembly GCA_000715115.1 of Nicotiana otophora. Lineage (NCBI taxonomy): Eukaryota > Viridiplantae > Streptophyta > Magnoliopsida > Solanales > Solanaceae > Nicotiana > Nicotiana otophora. Next base: position 20,082 of record AWOL01S0057019.1, read on the forward strand.
TTATTGTACCTTAAGGTCACCAACATAGACAAATTTCCAGCCATTGAGACCGGCTCGGACAGCTAAATCCATGTCTTCAACAGTTGTTCTGTCTTTCCATCCTCCTGCTTCATTAAGAGCTGACATCCTCCATACTCCAGCAGTGCCTGCATTCAAATTACCCATTTTCTAATTCCAAATTCTCAAGCAAATGATTATTTGTAAAGTAGCATAATTGAGGTGCTTAAATGTACTGCACATATAGTAATGTTACTTCTATTTACTTCCCTAGTTATTCAGGGAACATGAAATTGTATTGGAGTTGAAAGTATTTCCTCTAAATTATAATCTCCTCAATATTAAGCTATTTGTATCTCATTCTATTGTTATGCTCAAAATCATCCAATCATGAAGACGACCATAACGGGAACAACAACAACAACAACCCATTATAATCCCACTAGTGGGGTCTGGGGAGGGTAGTGTGTATGCAGACCTTACCCCTATCCTGGGGTAAGGAGGCTGTTTCCGATAGACCTTCGGCTCCCTCCCTCCAAGAACTCCCCACCTTGCTCTTGGGATGACTCGAACAACAACAATAATAATGTCAAATTCTTGGCTGTTTTATTTTACCAATGCAATATTTGGTTTGGGGGGGGAGGGGGGTTGGTAGCCTACCGTTGAAGCCAAAAAATGCATGGATTGCAGATCCAACTTCTTGCTCCACTGTGAAATGGTAACCAAGTGACATTTCTTGCATTCTTGTCATCAAACACTCATCAGCATTGACTGCAATATCAACATTATTCTTATGTCAAGTTTTTTTAAAACATTTTTCACATGAAACTTCACTAATCTGTCAATTTATCTTCAAAGTAATACCCAAGTCTCAAATTTCCCTGCTTTTACTCTATTTAACAAGTTTTCAAAGTCAAGTAGTAATAGAACAAGAGGTTATTTTCAAAACCAATGCACTAAGTTCTCGCTACGTCCAGAGTGGGACTGGACCATATTGAGTCTACTATACCTTACCTTGCAATTTTGCAACTTGCAAGAGGTTATTTTCACAACCTGAACCTGTGACTTCCTGATCACACAACGACAATCTACAATCTTACTGTTGCCTACTATTGTATGCAACTTTACCTTACAATTTCACTAGAGGTTATTTTTACGATTTGAACTCGTAACCTTTTGGCCACACCAAAACAACCTTATTGTTGCGCGAGCTCCCCTCATTCTTACGTTTACTTGACTCACATTTTTATAAAGAAAGAGGAGATTAAAGACATTTACCAAATTCCCAACGAGCTTGAACGAGTCCAATATCAGGGTTATGTACAAGAAAAGGGATGGTGCGCTCCAAGAAATCAGGCTCGGGCTGAAAATCAGCATCAAAGATGGCCACATGACTACACAGGTTCACATAACTGTGCTTCATTCCTTCTCTGAGAGCTCCAGCTTTATACCCTTTCCTATTGTCTCTTATCTCATACTTTATGTTAATACCTTTGCTTGCCCATCTCCTGCACTCTTGCTCCACCAAAGCCTGTTCTTTAATTACAGTAAGTTCAGCATTTAACTCAGGATTTAAACATATATGCTGACAGTGTAAGGATTTTTACACTATTAGTGTATTTTAACTTGTTGCAGTAGTTCACTGCTTTATTTTCTAGGTTACCAATTACACTTAATGAAGGGGAGCCTTGACGTAACCGGTAGAGTTGCTATCATGTGACCAGGAGATCACGGGTTCGAGCCCTGAAAACAACCGCCTGTAGAAATGCAGGGTTAGATTGCGTACAATAAACCCTTGTGGTCCATCTCTTTTTGGAAATTACTAAAATTCTGGACTTATCCACTTCTACAAGCTTCAATTTTAACTATAGTAGAAATGATGACAATTTTCATTTTTTTTTGTTGTTAGATTTAAAAGGGAATATTGAACCTTAATTGCAGGGTCAGTAGAATCATCAAGGACTTGGATAAAGATTCTATTTGCTGGCCATGAAAGGTTACAGGCAGCTTCAATTGATAACTGATAAACCTGCAGAATAACATTTTAAAGAACATAAGTATAAGAATTCAACAATTTTAAGCCATTTATTGAAACCACAACTACAAAAATATGACTGTGAGGTCACATGTTCGAGCCGCGGAAACAGTCTCTTGCAAAAATGCAGGGTAAGGCCGCGTAAAATAGACCTATGTGGTCCGGCCATTCCCTAGACCTCGCCCATAGCGGGAGCTTAAGTGCAGCTATGTTTTTTTTTTTCTTTCTTCTTACAGCTACGAAAATATGGTAAAGTCGAGCACCTCTTTTTCATTGTACATTGGTATTTGCACTAAAACCACAGGATAAGAAGAATTTCCCAACTCCAAATCATCCTTTTTCATTGGCTCCCATTTGTACTTTTTCTCTGGTTTTCTCCTTACCAACTTTATAAAAGCTATAACAATGCCCATATAAAGCCTCTCCACAAATAGCATAAACGATAAGGCCAAACACACAAACAACACTATTCTTAACAATGGCACAATCAAAGGAGCTCTAGTTTGCTGCCAAAACAATCCAACTTGGCTAGTAATTCCATTACGAGCATTCAACAAAGCCACAGATGAAGAGAAAATCATGTCCATATATAAGGAAGGCGATTGTGTGAAGTGGGAAATTCTGATGTCCAGAGAAAGAGGCAGGAGAAGGTGTTATAAATGAGTGTGTGTGTGTAAGTAAATAAAATTTTTACTTTCGAATGATATATGGAATTCGTGGTTTAGGCTTGAGTGGGAAGAGCCTTTGATTTTTGCTTCTGTGCCACGCTAAAGCTAATAAGAAGCAAGTTTAAGAGCCGTAAATATTATGTGTTATTCACTTTGAACGAGGGCTTTATATACGCAAAGTACTTGAGGAAGTTTCTGTCTTTTTCGAATGGATGGTTAACGACTCAAAGCCTCATGTATTGTAGACCAGAATAACAAGGGGAAATACTTTATACTCTTGCGTTTTATTTAACTATTTTAACACGAAATTTAAGAAAGTTAAGGTTTTTTTTTTGGTCAAAATAATTTTTTTTAAACATACCATGAGATTTTCATGACTATAAAAGCATGACCTGAAGGATGAAACGAAAAGCATAGAGTTAAATCGTTTTCAAATATAGAACGATATTATCCTTTTTAAGATGGACCAATAAGGAAACAATGGCACACAAAAAAGTACGGAGGGAGTATACACTTTTAATTTATGCTCCCTGACTATATAAAAATATTTACACTATCGGTGTGTTAATTTTAAACAGTTATAGCATGTAGTTTACTGCAATTTTGAAGAAGTAATAGATTAGAGTAGATATAGAGAATATTTGTTATTTAGCTAAAGTTATCTGATAGTATGAAAAACAATTATGTACTACCATCAGGCATCAGCGCATTATATTAAATAACTATAGCAAAGTAAGTGTGAAACGAAGGATGCAAAGCTCAAAACTAGCATCTACATTCATATTCGGGTGGAGTTTTCAGTGGGCAAATATATATATATTTATTTATTTATTTATTTATTTTGGTCGTGAGCAAAAATCCACTTTATAATTTTTCTCGACAATCAATTGTTTTTCCTTCGAAATTAATTATGAACGAGTAAAGAGAGATGACACGAAGAAGATCTAGCATAACAATTATATTATACCTTTTTCTATCATTTTCGATAACCTTCTTATAACACTAATTGATATTCGTGGGATAGTTTATGCATATTGAGGCAAACCATGTTCTAGTCAACGAATAAATTAAACAATTTTTCAGAAGAATTAACCTGAATAGTTGGTCACATAACCGGTTAAATAAAAATAGGCGAATGATATATATATATATATAAATTTTATGTATAATATATTATACTCATTTATAATTAATGTATGATTTATATATATTAA
>AWOL01S0057019.1:25354-52769 GCA_000715115.1 Nicotiana otophora
TATATATATATATATATATATATATATATATATATATATATATATATGTATGTATATATAAATTTTATGTATAATATATTATACTCATTTATAATTAATGTATGATTTATATATATTAACTAGGAAAAGTAAACTATGGAATTATGTTTCATTTAAAATAATTTGAATTTACACCGGGTAAATTTATTTAAAAAGTAAACTGTTTCCGACCAAGAAAATTTTCATTCCAGATAGTAAATTTTAAAAATGAAGTGACGAAATTCTGGTGATTGCTTTCTAAGGTTGCGAGTATATACATCTATTCTCTTTTTAAGTTAATTCTGAGGGCATCATTTCTAGGCATCCTCATTTTCTGTCCATCTTAGCGGGTATTTGGACATAAGAATTGTAAAATTCTGAATTTTTTTTTAAAAAAAAATCAAGTAAAAATAGTATTTGAAAATTAGAGTTGTGTTTGGACATGAATATAATTTTGGGTTATTTTTGAGTTTTTGTGAGAGATATGAGTGAAAATTTGAAAAAACAGCTTTTTGAAATTTTTGAAATTTTTGAAAAATTCCAAAATTCATCTTCAAATGAAAATTAAAAATTTTACGGTCAAACACTGATTTCGAAAAAAAATAAATTTTTTTCTAGAAAAAGTGAAAAAAGTTTCATGGCCAAACGGAAGGGAATGTGATGATAAAGTGAAAAAAGTTTCATGAAAAAAATTGAGGCAGCTTAATTAAGTTCTTTTTTTTTTTTTTTTTTAAGGGAATATGATGAAAATATATCTAACACATATACCAACTATTACAACTGGTAAACTTGATTAACTCACCAATTGATTATTAACAATAAACTTGGTTATTTCAAAGCCTTTCATGTTCGGTCATATTGATTTGACATTTTGTTTCACGAGATTCTCTTTAACAATCATCACGAGATCTCTTCTAAAAGTTTACAAGAAATATCGAACAAAACTATTATTTATAAGAAAAGCAAATAAAAGAAACAGAGACAATACTACTGTACGATATTAAATATCTAACCAAATTAATAGGTAATAAGAAAAATAACAAAGTTACTGCAATATATGTGAGGGCACGATATGCAAGTCGAATCTTACGTTTCAGGTCTCTATTAGAGTCTTAGAGATCTCTATTTCTTTGGAAATTTTATATAAATAGCCGGCCAGATTTACTGATTAATTCTTTTAATCGATATATAATTATACACATATTATACATAAATTACACATATATTATAGATACGTAGACTACTACTTAGAATAATTTTTCTATTTCGTTTCTATAACTATTTGGTCCATAGATGCAATTTTAAGCCCTTCTAAGCGACACAACCTTAAAATGTAAAAATAACACGGGCTAGCCAGTTTTCGAACGGGTAATTAAAAAATAGCCAGTGTTTGCCAAGTCATTGAAAAATAACCACTATTTTGTTGCAACACGAAAAGTTTCAGCATAATATACTGGGGATTAGTGCACATGTGTATGAACTTCCAGCATATTATGCTGGAACTCCAGTACACGGAAAATTCCAGCATAATATCTCTAGTATATTATGCTGGAAGTTCACATGTAAAAAAATTGAACTCCAGTATATTATGCTGGAATATTTTCCGAATTTTGAACAATATTGTCGTTCAGATTTATCTTTACATGAAAAGTGACTAAATTTCGATTACTTTTGAAATTATGACTATTTTTCAATTACTACTTGTAAATCTGACTATTTTTGAATTTCACAATTCACACCCTTAAAAGTGATAACGGGTTACTCCAAATATTTGATGATATTGTTTGCCAACCAATTAATTCCTTTTAATTTATGAACTATCCGCGCTTAGCCAAAAACAAATCAAATTTATCCTAATCAATTTTATCGTTTCCGCAATTATTTTGGTCGAGATATCAAAAATTACAAATTGGAAAATATGAAAAAACACAGTGGAAATTCTTAAATAATTTAAATGAGAAACTCCAAAGTTTTGAGAATATGTACGAGACGTGTGATTAATGATAGTACATACAACGTTGTGGAAAGAAGAGAGTAATTCAAAGTTTGTCACGGGACTCCTTTGCACCAAGTTTTACTTTTAAAAAAAGTAGTACCTTAGTAATTCATTTTGCTACTTTTTCTCCTTCATGAATCATGATTCACATCACTAAACCAGTTCTGATGGAATGGAAATGCAATTTAATTGCATATTAAAAATCATGGTAATTAGAACTTACCATGATTGTCTTGAAAATATCAATGGACAATGATTAAAGAGAAAATAGAACCAGAACTTAGATTGTCTTGCTTACACTTTGTATTGTATTAGCAAATAAAGGAAAAAGAAATGATATCAGAAACTAGCAAAAGATGTCAAAATTGTAACGCGGTAACTTTATGCATCTCTTGCAATTCTCCAGTAGAAGCAATAATCCCCAAACACACCCTTGTTACAATTGACTTGGGCTCACATCACTGGCTAATACAACATTAACAAAATTGAAACAACTGCATTCTCTCCATTTGGATATTTTGACTACATCTATAACCAAGAATCATGCAGACAATTATAGAACTTCCTCCTATTAAGCTGAATTATCCCAGAGGATCTGAAAATGAGCAACAATTAAAGAATGAAGTTGGGGCACATCAACTGTCTGGAGAGCAGGCTCCATTTGCCTGTGGAATGAAGTCGGAAACAAATATCAGTATCACTATATATATATATTAATGACAAGTTAAAACATAAAAAGGAGCACGTATGCCAAAGTATGGAACATTCACTCCAACTCAAGGTACTTTATAAGCAAACCACAAGAAAGATTTAATAGACAAATATTTCGTCGATCCTGTCGCATATTGTATGTTCTACTTGCCAGGCATGTTTCTAAAATAGATTACGCTAGTCTGTCAAGCTACTTCCACCTTGTTTAAGGTTCAAATATAACTCGTATTGAATAGATATCATAAGTCATTTATTAAGACATCTAAATTAACCAGCTCTGGGATCAACAGAGAGAAAACTCGGATTTTCCCTACTTTCTGAAGTTAGATGGGCATACAGGTCTATTAAGTTACTACTCTCATTAAGTTAGAGATCGTAAGTACAGAACTTGTTGCACACAAAGATCACGATAAATAGAGTGAAAACAAGACAAGTTGCAAGATTAAACAAACCAAAGCAACAACATATATTGAAGAATTCCAGGTAAACAACTTTCCCATTATTTTTGGTTGAGCTAAAACACATATCTTAACTGACTGATGCAGCAGATGCACATAGCTAATTAATATCTCTTCCAATCTATAATGGGAAGTGCAAGATTAAAGTTTTAACCAAATAAAGACATACCTTTGACAACTTAGAAGCGCAAATATCTAAAGCCATGCTTTGACCATTTATTGGATCATCAAGCGGTATTCTACAGATTGATTCTCCAAAACTCTTCTTTATAAGAAAATTGGATGAAGAATCTGAGCAGTCACTGAAAGCCAGTATTTGTGGCTTTCCAGAAATAGATTTTGCAATTGCTTCAACCGCATCAACATAACCAGCTTCATTAAGAGGTCCATCAATGACCTGAAATACAAAACCTACTATGAGTATCTCCGAATGGGAGAACACGTAAAGCTAGTGATACAAATGCCATATATATACATCTTGCATCTCTATCTCATAGATCATGAATAATAACCTCAAACGCAAGGGAAAACTCAAATTTTCAGTCAAGACCCACTAGTTGAGGGGGGAAAAGAGTACAGAATAAGGTCCAAAAACCAGTCTAACTGGGCTATAATAGAAGGGGAGAATATATGATAATAGTGTCATAACTGCCAAATATATAACATCCTGCATCTCTCTATCAGAGATAATAACTATCTCAAGTTACACCGACACCTCCTATGTGGAGACTACACTGTAACACTAGCCTATAAGGCTTGGCGTCCTCTGAGGAGATTAAGTTCCTAAAGAAGACCATGTCTGCTTTGAATTGTCACATCGATTCTGATAACTGAAACATGTGATTGTTAAATAACTAATTAAATATCAATTACTTTCTCTTTGATAAGGTTAATATCAATTACTTTCACCAAAGAAATATGCGGGTTAACTGAAAGTGTAACTTTAATGAAGCTGGTCAAATCAGGCAGGCATACCAAACCAAAGAGACCCTTAAATCTTAGTATGTCGCACTAAAATTAGATTCATGAGAAATCTGGTTAGTGTTGGCTCAGAAAAACTTTCTAAATTTTCCATCTTCTCCTCCCACTAAAAACAGAAGATCTGTACAGTAACCTTATCTTTTAGCTTCCTTTACTTGTTTTCTGGAAAGCAATTCCTAATTTGAATAAACCAGGTACCACCATATAGATGTTTTCACATTTTCAGCACAAAATCAAAACAAGGAGCATACTACTCCACCTAATGAGACGTTATACAAAAAATACTCCAGTTAATAAGACCCGCCTCCAGTCCCACCCCATCACAGCTACAACCTTTTGCTTTTCCTTGACCACATTATTTATTTGTTCATTTTGTCCTTTTGAACCAGCAGGGAAGCTTCATTACAATTCAAACAAGGACAAGAGGGGACAGTCTATGGTGCGAGATTCATTTTGTCCCGTGTCTAATAGCGCTATTTTCAGGGAAAACCATCTTCAAACCGTGCTTTCATATCCAGATCAATTCTATTTTAGTTCTGTGCCAGTTTGTGCTTTTTACTTCCCTGCTTTTCTTCTGTCTTGTTACTGCAATTCCTTTTGCTTTCTTGACGCTTATCTTTTATGAGAATAAATCCTTTCTCCTCTTTTTCCCCTTACGGAGAAGATACTGAGAAAATTTGGTAGCCAATCTAACCAAGTTTTGCAAGAACTTAGAAAAATGACAATAAGAAGAAATTAAATATGTGTGGAAATGAAAAGAGAGAAATTCTTGCGTTAACTAGAGAGCACAGTTATCTAGTTTCTAGCTTCACAACTACTATCTACATTTGAAAACAATGATAGGAAGGACAAAAGATCCAACACAAACTCAATAAGTAAGTAAAATACAAGATAATCAATATTACCAGGAAAGAAACATCAGAAGTATCAATGGCACCACATGAGAGAAGCTCTTGAAGTCTTTCAGGAGTGGATATAAGAAACTCCGGCTCACAGTTCTTCAGGCTGCCAACAAAAAGTGTAATCATATTTAGGGAGACACAGAAAACAGCAGGTACACAAGTATAAAACTCAGTATGTGTGAAAGCAAATGGGAATAAAATGTCATGCATGGAAGCAAAGCAGTAAGCTACTGCTACTATTTGCAATTGAAGACAATCCAATTGCAGCAAAAGGAATATAACCTTAAAAGCGAAGAGAAGTTACTTTCACGGGTCAACAAACACCACTAAGCCAATAAAATATATGACCGGTTCCAGAAAGTAGAAACACGTAGCCACATGTAAAGTCACACAACCAGAAGTTGTTGCTATGAGGGCTAATGACACATCAGTGCAATTATTTATGGACCATAACAATGACTAGACCTTACTACTGACAGAACAGATCACATGCCAAGCAGAGAATCGGCAGCTATAAGTCTAAGGTTCTGAAACAAAATCACATTTACATCTTTCAAGCAATACACAAATAAATCAACCTTGAGAAGCTAATAACTTCAAATTTAGACAAGTTACAAAATATTAACTAAAAAAAGGGAGAGAAAAGAGGGAGGGAAGATAAAGGAGGGAAACAAGGAAATGGTACCCCTGAATCTGGTGGTCTATGGAAGCACCAGGATGCAGACTCACTGTATGTATTCCAAGAGCTTTCAAAGGCTTGCATATTTTCCGCACCTAAGGAACAATTAAAATGTTGAATAAGACATAAAAAGACACAGAAAGATACATATAGATACCTATATAAAATTTATCAAGTAAACTTAAAGCATATGTATGGACATGTAATATATACACAGACAACATACATAGAAAGAGAAGGATACACTGCACTGGGTAATGAACATTAATCATTTTATAGAAAAGAAGCAGGAGATTTGTAAAACAATTATGTCGAATCCAAGATTTTCTAAGGACCTTTTATCCAATAGTCAAGACTTTCAGCTGAATTACTTGCTCTCAAAGTCCAAAACTTAAGAAAATAGCTACTTCCAGCCATCAGAAATCAAATTTATCATACATCTCTAGTTTCAGAACGTTATGATAAAAATATTACAAACAGTAGAGCAATGAGAATTTGGATAATATTGCACCAGACCTTAGCAGCTTTCTCTTGAGAGGGAACAAGGAATAAAAGGAATGGGCTGCTAATTGATATCCCTTCTTTCTCCTTACTTGAGATGGCATCAGCAGCCGTTGCTGCAACCCAAGCAATTTGCTCAACCGTAGCATGGGCTTGATTTGTACCAAGTATATCTTTGCCACAAGTAAAATATTTCCAGAATTCAATTCCCCATGTATGGACGAAGAAAGGCTTGTCCTCTCCGTCATTGAAGGTTCCATCTTGCTGAAGCCCATCCTGAATGTTTTTCAAGCATAGAATTAAAAACTTAGTTGGAGCATCCAGGTGATTATCAAAAGCATCTCGTCCCCAAGCAGCAGCTGTATGGAGCTCTTCCTCTAACTTGTCAGCATTTTGTGATTTCTTATTTTCAGCCATCACCTTTGCATAATCACAATCGATAGCTCGGGTTTTCAAACCGACCCTAGTCTTGTTAACACGATTCTTGTCCTTTTTCGAATTGATCTGCTTTTTCTTTTTCTTCACAAATTCAGGTTTTCCATGCCTCTCATTGAAGGGATCCTCAGGTGTAGGCAGACTATAACACATTCCCTGTCATAGGCAGGAAAAAGAGCAAAATTAACACCACAAAAGTTAGCACCATTAGGCCAATAAATCAATCAGAGAAAGTTACAAACACAATGGCCCTACGAGACGAGTTCAACACAATCCATTGGTTTCAGTTATGACCATGTATACAATATACATAGGCAAAAAAAATTAAGACATTATACATATGCTAGACCCTATCCAATACCAATTATTCTATCTCTTGCATATGCCTCTTGAGCAATATCACAAGCAAAAAAAGTGCAAAAATTTGATGGTTACTGATCATGAATCAACATGAACAAACAGATAGTGGGAGAGATAATTACTCAACAATCATACCAATGCGCTTCCATATAGATATATCACCAGCATAATCAAACTCAGGGGCGAAGCTACATTATCTGAAGAGTGGTAAATATTATGTTTTACAGGCGTATAACACATACTGAACGCTCTTTGTCGGTGAATTTTTTTCACTTCTTTCAAGTTTGAACACCCTTGAGTAAATTACTAACTTCGCCACCGATCAGACTTAGGTAAACCAAATTCAGAACATTCCTAAGGCCTTAAACAACCAACAAAAAAAACTTCACATAACAATAAAATGACACTCAGTTCCTTAAAACCTCCACTAGAAGTTACTAAAACCTAAATCTTCCTCTTCCTTCCTCAAAGTCCTCACATTTAAGAGCTTCACAAACGAAAAAAAAAAACTAATCATGACTCACTACTTTTAGAATCTGTTTTTCATACACATTTGTCAATATAACATTCCCAAGTAGTTGATAATGCAACCCAAGCAAATAAATCAAGAAAATTTAAAAACCCAGAAGAAATAGTTTATATAAAATGTAAAATTAAACTAAACAATGCAAAAAAAAAAAAAAAAAGACAATCTTATATACAATAAAAGGATACCCAGTTCCTTAAAACTCCATTAAAAGTTACTAAAACCTAAATCTTTCCCTTTCTTTCTTAAAGTCCAAACCTTTAACAGCTTCAATCAAAGAAAAAAAACTACTCATGACTCACTACTGTTAGAATCTTTTTTTCATAACCCAGTCGTCATTATAACATTTCCTCATATTTCATGAAAAGAAATCAAGATATTAAATAACCAAAGAAAGAAAATGGTTTAAATTAATGAGAAAGATATTGACCTCGCACATACGGCGTTTGCCGGAGAGACGACGTTTCTTGGCAGCAATAATGCCGGAGATACGAGCGGAGAGCTTATTATCATCTTGTTTCTTTCTGCTCTTCTTATTCTTCCTTCTCTGAATTGAATCGTCACTTTTCCCCATGGCTGGCTGTGAAGTGAAAGAGGCGGTTTTTGCAGTTTGTGTATAGTGGCGCTTTTTTATGAAGGCGTGTGATGTGGGTAGGTTTTATATATAGTATAAGATCGTGGGGGTTAGGGTGTTTGTTTGGTATTTTCAATTTCCTTTTTATGTTATATCAATACCATACCAAATTTATTTTGATTTTGATTTCGCTTTGTACTATTGATAAATTAGGTATTGCTCCTTACGGCTTGTTTGGATGGTTGTTAAATATTATTTCATAATTTATCGTATTGTATTGAACTGTATCATTTGATAAATATAATATTTACATATATTGTATCGTTTGCCGTCGTTTCATAATATCATGCACCAACAATATGAAGAATAAACTTGCACTATTATAAAAAAGAATTATGATACGGGGTAGAATTATTATATAAAAAGGTAGGGTAAAAGATAAAATTAAATTATTTAATAATAATAAAGGGTGAGATGGGAGAAAAAGATAATGTAACGGTGCGACCACACCAAATCGATCATTACATAAAGTGGCGCATTTCGTCGTTACGTAACGACGGATTTAACGGTATGATACAATAAAATTTAGATAGCAATTAAAACAAATATCGTATTTAAAATAACAATATGATACAATACAATAATAACAATCATCCGAACAAGCAGTTAAAGTTAGAATATATAGATAAAACTTATAATAGTACTTCATGAAATTATTTTTTTCTGAGACTCAAACAAAATAGAAAGAACACTAACCCACATGTTAATAATATTACATTATAAAATAAGAATCTCGTATTTTGCTTGAAAAGACAAGCAACAACACCACAATAACAATAAACCCGGTATAGTCTCACAACTGAAATATGGGGAGAGTAGTAAGTACGCAGACCTTATCCCTATAGTGAATGTTAAGAGATCGTTTCCGATAAACCCTCATAAAAAACTTGAAAAAACAAGGAAAAAAAAAAAACATAACACACAATATTAATAGAAGTCAAATGTCAGCATGAAAAAGAAGAAGTCAAATGTCATGAACTATCAAATTTAAAATGAATATGTTTGCACTCATTCAACAAATGGTAACACTCTATATAAGAGACCTTATATTCACTCACTCAGACACATTCCATCGGCATTTTTAGACATTCCCTCATTAGATAAAGATTGATTCTCTGCATATTCCCTGATCCTCCCTCATTTTCTGAGAGAAAACACTCTGAAATTCGAAATCAGATCTAGAAACACAAAAGAAAAGGAATTTCGAATCCATCAACATTGCTTCATTAGTTTCTGAATTCTCTTTAGATTTTGGGAGTGGGTTTTTAAAGCTGTTTTTGCTCTTTCTGCTGCTGCGTTTGCTCTTTCCAACTTCAGAGATTTATTTTCTATTTTGGTTTGGTTCTGCTATAATCAGGTAATACCTTTGGTTTGAATCATATAAACACTACATTTGATTGAATGAGAATCATGTGAATCTGCCTTTGCTACAATTAGTGTCAAATCCTGCAAATTATGTAGACCTTTATCTTGTTTAAATGTTTAAATTCATCAAGTGGACATGTTGTTCTCTCTTTTCTTTCTTGTCTAAAAAATGAAATTGAATCTACACTCACTTTCTTTCTGTGACATGAGTTCGAATAATGGTATTTAGTTGAGAAGCATGTACGAGAAATGGAGCTTAAGGAATGCTCACAAGCAGTTAGCTATCGCGTGCAGATTTTGAAATCCTATGGAAATTTTCTGCTTATAAAAAAGATACTGATGCCATTTCCTATTCTGGTTCAAGTTGTGTAAATTTTATCAAAAGATTTGATGTATTTATTAAATTGGTTATATGACCTTAATATTGGATAATGTGAATTCATGTTTAGACTAGTGTAAATATCTTCCTTTCCTTATTGTCAGCTTGAATTTGAATAATGTGAATATTGGATAATGTGAATTCAAGCAACCTATTTCGTTGTTCTGATTCTCAGAAAAATTTTGAGATATTTTGGGCTTCAATCTGAGGCCTATCTTATGCTCACAGGTGACCTGTTAAAGGTTCATTTTGAATATGTTAAGTAAAAATGGTCCAGCAATTTCAAAGTCCGTCATAGACCTGTTCTCACCTTAATGTAGGATAATGGCATGAATAAGCTAATCTCCTTAGTATTAATTTGTTGAAATCTGTAGTTGGCTTATTTAGTGCCATATTTTTGTTTTGTCATCTACTGAGTAATCCAAATGTGTGAGCTCCAACGGAATTTCCAGCCATGAATCAAAGAACCAAAATCATCACAAGCCTTTGAACTAATTTGAATGTACCAAGAATTCTTTAATCATATGAGTAAATCAAACATTAACTCCAACAGTTCCTTTGCCATATTGTGCCGCCCTCAATAATCTCAAAGTAGGTTAAATAATTTTGAACATTCATAGTTGCTTTATGCACCATTAATTAATAAATCATTGCGACTATGTGTACAATTCTTGTAGCATAGTCATGATACATAATTCCCAATTCGAGTGTGTGTTTCACGCGACTTGACCACAACTTCAAATAATTAAAATAAACATGTTGCGAATCACGGGTACGTTTCACGTGGCGTGGTTCGCGATGTGTACAAAATAACAAGTGCGCGACACCACGACTTGTTTAAATAAACTCCATAATTGTTTAAAATAATTAAAAGCGCTAAAAGGTAAAATGCACATAAGTCTTAAAAACATGTATTAATTCAGATAATTAAGTCAAGTATTAATTGTTAAGCGAACGTGCTAAAATCACGGAACTCGGAAGTGAGCCTGGGGGTTGACTTTTTCAATAATGACCTAAATTGAATCCTTTGCAATCGTAGGTAGTTCCTAAGGCTTAATTTGAATCGTTTTGTTGGTAATTGCTAGATTATATTGGTTCAGAGGCTTGTTTGAAAGGAAAAGCTGTGATTGAACTTTGAGTGGACTTTTGGAGCGAGGTAAGTGTCGTGGTTAACCTTGACTTGAGAGATTAGGACTTGTTTATCTATTTTGCTACATGTTTAGATGTTGGGTACAACGTATATCTGAGGTGACAAGTACTTATGCGTTGTTGTCGGGTTAAAGGATGCAGGTGAGGACTTGTTCCTTGTAGTTTATTGCTTACTTTGATCTTGTTATCCATGCTTAGACTAGTTACTTACTAAATTAATCGTTCTTATCGTGTTTACGGGCTTTTGTGATAATTGAGTATTGATTCCAAGTTGAGATTGGTATGGTGGAACCATTGTTGAAGTAAGGCTTGTTCTTGTTGATTCTATCTCCCTACTATTACTTGTTCATTATTATGTGATAAGGGAGAGTGTTAATGCACGAAGGGTGATGTCGTGCCATATTGTGAGCATTAATGCACGAAGGGTGATGTCGTACCACATTATGAGTGTTAATGCACGAAGAGTGATGCCGTGTCACGTTATGAGAGTTAATGCACGAAGGGTGATGCCGTGCCGTATTTATTGATTTATGTTGTGAGGTTGAGAGTAAAAGCACGAAGGGTGATGCCGTGCAATTTTCTTCATTGTGTTTAGTTGTTTTCACTGGTTAAAAGCATGTTGAATGTTCTAGTTATCATTTCCGTTGTATCCCTTATATCTTGTGCCCCTTTAGCATGTCCCCCTCCCAATAGTACATGTTTAGCTGTTATTGTTGTTTTCTTGTACATATACTGTTATCTGCACAGGTTTATTATGTGGGTATCTTGTCATAGCCTCGTCACTACTCGTCGAGGTTAGGCTCGACACTTACAAGTACATGGGGGCGGTTGTACTCATACTACACTCAGCACTTCTTTTGCAGATTTTGGTACCGGTCCTAGCTGATCGTGAGGCTTAGCAGCTTGGACTTGCTTATTGGAGACTTAAGGTAGATCTGCTGGCATCCGCGGACCTTGGAATCTCCTTCTATCTCCCATATTTTACTGTTTTTTTCATTCAGAATAGTTGTATTTTTTTCAGACTCTGTTTGTAGAAAATCTTAGAAACTCATGAGTTGTGACTCCAGATCTGAATTGTATCAGATATTATGGGCTTTATGTTATTCCGCACTCGGTTTTATTTTATTTTGGTTTAATTGACTGTATCTATTGAATTGAATAATAATTGACTTAACGGTTCTCTAATGTTGGCTTGCCTAGCAAGTAAAATGTTAGGCGCCATCACGGTCCCGAAGGTGGAAATTTCGGGTTGTGACAAGTTAGTATCAGAGCACTAGGTTGCCTAGGTCTCACAATTCACGAGCAGGCTTAGTAGAGTCTGGAGGATCGGTACGGAGACGTCTGTACTTATCTTCTAGAGGTTATAAAGTTTAGGAACAAATTTCACTTCTATTCTTCTCTGTCGTGCGATTGAAGAGTATAATAGAAAACCTTATTGATTGTATCAGAGCACTGTTGGTATCAGAGCACTATATTGATTGAAGAGTTTATTTGGATTTATATCCAATAAATTTAACTCCAAATAATGTTTGAGTCATTATTGAAAGATACCTTAAGGATTATTTGCACCGTATGACCTTTCTTGAGGCCACCATTTAAATTCTGACTCATTAGTTCAGTTGGCCAAATTTCGTTTTTAAACGTAGTTGGATGAGTTGTTCTTTACTTCTTTGTACAATAAATTTAATACTGGGACGAACACATAAAAAATTTAAATAATAGCCTCATAAAAGGCCATTTGTGCAAATGCCCGATATCTTAATAGCAAAATCAGTCCATAAAAATGAAATTAGGAATAATGGCATGATTTATTCTCGTGCAAGATAATTGATCCAGTTAATGCCTCGTTTATTCGTATGAGTTCGACTTCTATATACGACCTTCGAGTCTGTATTTCAATTTTAAAATTCGTTAATGTATTTTCAAATTTTGAGTTGCCTCGTTTGATTGTTTAATTCACATGTAAAACCCAGATTTAAATCATTAGTACATCTAATAATCTACTGTTAATATTCTTATTGAAATTAGTAGCAACTTAATTATAAATTATCCAAAACAGAAAAGTTAATAAAAAATCATTTAATTTAATTTAACACAGTCAGACCTCCTCAAGCATATTTAATAACACGGTTAGACCTCCTCAAGCATATTTAAGTTCCTGCACTTGAACCATGTATTGCGAAAATGAGTAGAATGTTAATCACGAACTCTATATATTTGAGTTATATAGAGAGGTTGCTTTGATGGTAAGCAACCTCCACTTCCAACCAAGAGGTTGTGAGTTCGAGTCACCCCAAGAGCAAGGCGGGGAGTTCTTGGAGGGAAGGATGCCGAGGGTCTATTGAAAACAGCCTCTCTACCTCATGGTAGGGGTAAGGTCTGCATACACACTACCCTCTACCCTCTCCAGACCCCACTAGTGGGATGGGTTGTTGTTGTTGTTGTTTATATATTTGAGTTATGACATACTAACCGTAAATCTTAAATTCGACTATATTACATATTACATCCTATCACAAGACATAAAACAACTACGTTTGCAGCAATGGCGTATAACCAAAATAGAAATTGTACATAAATTTACTAGTTAAAGGGAATTATACCACTTACGAAAAAAATGAAAAGGTAAACTCAAAATTTTGAAGCTCCTAGGGGAAAACATGTCACAAAGCAAAATGATGCTTTGAATTTCAAAAGAAAATTATAGGAGAAAAAAGAGAGATAAATTCATATTCTTAAAGAATAACTTATTATAATTCAAGCTGATTAATAAAGAGAAAATTTTGAATATCGAAAATACTGCAAGTTAGCGACGTTGTTAACTGATAAAAACATGTACTGTAATAATGCTCCACAATTTTAGACTTATCCTGCCACGTTGGCTTACTTTATCGTGTTCAGTGTATTTTCTGATATTTAGTTGTCAGAAAATGAAAATATTTTTCACTAATTAGGAAATTTGACTTCCTTCCATTTTGGACTGAAGACTTCAACTCACACATACGTAACGTTATGGGTCGTCCTTTATTTTTGAATCCCACTGAAACCCGCAACCGCTACAGCTTCTGGTACAGTCTCTGTCACAGTCTTTGTCATTCGGATAAGCATTCTTTAGTGAGCACTCTGTTAGTACTGGGTAAACCCCCACTGTATAATAGCCTGCAAACCACAAAGGTACGTAACGATATCAGTCGTCTTTTTTTTTGGAATCCCAGGAAAAGCCGCAGCCGCTACAGTCTCTGCCCTTCGGGTGAACACTCTGTAGTGAGCACTCTGTGCGTACTGGGTAAACCCCCACTGTGTAATAACCTGTAAACCACACATGAAATGTAAGTCGCACTAGACAAGCTCACAAACTCAGACCCAGAAAACATTGAGGGTGGATCAAACTTCCGTCGCCCGCGTGGACAACACACCTCCAAACCAACTGGCTGTCCCTTCGGGACAACGTTATCAGTCTTCAATATCTGATTTGCTTGCATTTTTTGAGCTCGTGCCTGCCAACTTCGTAACCCCAAATTCGAAGACCTGCGTTATATTTAGAGAGGTTAAGATCTAATATTTGAGCACTTAACATTCCTGTATTAGATTGTCTTTTATAAGAAATTGATTTTTTTGTTGTGATTATCAAACATTGTGCCTTCAAAGTAGTTCAAAAAATTACCTTGATATCGTTTTTTCTCCAAACACGATATTGGCATTGAACAAATAGTTGAATAATTACCGTACATTGTATTTTCTTGCCCGTACAAATATTACATAACTCCACTCAACAACCTTAGGCGTAAGAGAAAAATATCTTTTTTGCGATTGAAAAAATGATCTCTTTTGATCACTAGATCTGAAGTTGTTTGATTCTCTTTTGATCCGTATTTTCAATTCAAATTTATAACGATTTTACATTTCAAATGCTTCATACTTATTTCTCATTATTATTTTTTCTCGTAACTTTTAAATATATCTAGTTTATTCTTCAAAACGGGTGAGACATTTTTTTGCCTTTTTCGGTCGTTTTTAATTATATTTTCACCTATATAATTCGTTAAAATTCGAAAAATTTTTTATGGTATGATGTTTTTGAGTTTCACCTTGATAAGTTCTAAACATTGAGATCCTCTTCTGCATGTAAGAGGCCGAGGGGGTGAAGTAAAAAAAAAACTGAAATCTGAAAAAAAAAAAACTTTTTGGAAAGGGGTGCGGGATAGGCGAGAGAGGGGGAGGGGATTGGGGTTAGATGTGAGAGTATGTGAAATTTTTGGAAAATATTTTACTAACTTTTTCTAGGAAAGTTATTTTTATTCAATTTCAGAAAAATATTTTTTAAATTATTTTGGGTAATCAAACAGTGTAAAATGAGAAATCCGTCGTACCAAACACACCCATAATTTAGTGGAACTTCGTACCCGTAGGAACCGATCTCACACACACAATAAGTTTGATTTCAATTAGTCCTACAAAATCCTTGTTAAAGTGGATATTTCCTCATAAGAAAAAAACCGCAGCTCAAAGGAAATTCGAGGATGTTGTTGCTAACCTAACTCCTACAAATATACATATAACAAAGCAAATCTATTACAAAAATAATAGAATCGTTTTATATAATTTAGAAAAAGATTATATAGCAAAACTTACTAACTACTAGCAAGAAGATTAAAAAGTGAGTAACATGTAGTTAGCTTTAAAAAGTTAGCTGCAATCGAAATGTATTTATTTAACTTCCAAAAAACATGTGATTAATATGAACTATGAAGCAATTGTCTTTAAATTAATCCGAAGTTTCTAAACCCATATTAATTACAACAATTTTCACTGAACCGGCTAAATACTACAAGCACCACCGGAAAAGATCTATCAAAATCATCGGAAATTGACAAGTCATCGGAAAAAACTCAATACATGTAATTACAGTCAGATCCATTTCTTAGCTGCTTGCATTTTCCGGGAACTGTTGATTAAATATGCTGCGGCTAAGGGCAATTCGTCCGACAAATGACAGAATCGTGAAGATTCATATGCATCCGACGCATCCTTGGCTCGTTACTGCTGATGCATCCGATCACGTCTCCGTTTGGAATTGGGACCACCGCCAGGTTTGAAATTCTTTTCGCTGATTTTTGCTTTTCTGTTTGTGAAATTGACTAATAGGAAATAGCTAAATTGCCAGATTATTTATGAACTGAAACCTGGTGGTGTTGATGAACGGCGTTTGGTTGGTGCCAAACTGGAGAAGCTTGCCGAGGGGGAATCAGGTGATTATTCATTTTTGTTAGTTATTGTTAAATTGGCATGTCAGTAACAATAGCAACATCTATTGGTATGCCCTGCGGTAGAGCCAGTATTTGAAGCTTATAGGTTCGGTATTCTAATCTGTTTAAGTTAATGAGTTCTAAGTTGATATTTTATGCATATTCGAAATTTCTTAAGATAAATACTTTGGACCAAAGCTACTATTGTGTTGGGCCAAACCCGTATTCCGCATTCTAGCTCCACCCCTGCCTATGACTCAATCCAGAGACTCAGACTAGTTGGGATCGGGAATACTAATCATCTTAAATTGACTAATATTTTGCTTGCGGTTAGCTTATGTTAACTCTCCTCCTTTATTCGGGCTTGGGACTGGCAATGTGTGCTAACATAAGATGCTAAGCTCACATAGGTAGAATTTGGATTGATATGTCAATGTTGTATGCAGAGCCTAGAGGGAAACCTACAGAAGCCATACGAGGTGGGAGGTAATTGATCCTTACCTTGGACTTAAATATTGTTTCAGCTTCTTTAGTGTCTTTGTTGAATCTTAGTATGCCATCACTTCAACTTTGAATCTTTAGTATGCAATTCTGGTGCATGGTTCAAGTGTAAAGCAGGTTAGCTTTTATGATGATGATGTACGATTTTGGCAACTCTGGCATAATCAGTCCGCTGCTGCCGAGTCTCCAGCTCATGTCACTTCAACTTTTACTTCTCCTGCTCCATCAACCAAAGGGCGCCATTTTCTTGTCATCTGTTGTGAGAACAAAGCTATCTTCTTAGACCTGGTGACGATGCGTGGCCGCGATGTACCAAAGCAGGAGCTTGACAACAAATCACTTCTATGGCAAGTCTTAAATCCATCAATTTCTTTTTTGTGTTATCCAGTTTTTCGGACTTTTATGGTTGTTCACATATTAAATCTTTTTGAATCTTCCTAAAAGCTAAACTATCTTGCTGCAACTATTTTTTAAGACTACCATTTCCCTAGGAAATTAGTAAATTTCTTATGCCACTATTTGATAGAATCAGCGTTGCCAACTACCAGCCAAGTTAGAGCATCTCAAGTTTTGTTGCACTTAATCAACACTTCACTAAACGTGCTTGCTATTTTCTACTTTTTTACTCATTACAGCAACCACTCTTCATTTCCTTCCTCTCCACTAGACTCTTTTTTAATCTGGCAAAAGTAGAATTTCATTGGCCAGCATCTGAAGGATGCAAAAGCAATACAAAAACAGGGAGCTCATGTACACTCCTATCTAAAATTCAAGGAGCTTACAAAAATCCAAAAGCATAAGAGCAGTATTTACATTACAATTATTACACCAAGCAAAGAGATTCCATAAGCGTCTAGTCTTCGATACGTGTATTGGAGTTGAGACTCCATCAAAACACCTCAGATTCCTCTTTCCAAATGCTCCAATGCAACAAGATGGAACCATTTGCCATGTATTTCTGATGGATTTCCCAAGTCTCCATTTTCCCCAGCTTATAAATGCTTCCTTCAGCCTCCCTGGTAGTACCCATTGTACTACCAAAATGCAGAAAACGTGTCTCAGATGTTCTTTGTTACAGGACAATGCAAAACTAAATGGTCTATGTTCTCATTCTCTGTCAAGCATAAGTAGTACCTGTTTCAGATTGCAATACCTCTTTTTGTTAAATTTTCTTGAGTTAAATAAACCCCCAAAATTGCTAACCAGCTAAAGTTGCCACTTTTCCTTCCTCTCCACTAGACTTTATACGTTGAGGTGGGGAAAAGGCTCAACAACAGTTGGGAAATTGAAAGCGAGAAAAATTATTAAGTTTAACAAGATCTAAGTTGAATTAGGCAGCTACATCTTCAGCACTTCTTTATGTTTAAGCTAAATGGGATTACGAAATCGTGAGTTGGAAGGAACCTTTAGAGATGATAATGGAGATAACTAAATCATATATCCATGATTTTGTCACACAATCACAGTGCGACCAAAGGGGGTGAACATGATGTAAACTGGGTTTTACTGCGGTGTATGGACCTGCTACAAGGAAAGACAGGAAAAAAATTTATGGGAAGAGCACTCTGCATAAAGAGGGCTTTGGGATTGTTCATGGGTGATCGGTAGTGATTTTTTATGTTAAATTTACCAAATCTATAGAATAGTTTAAAGAGTTTGCTGAGATGATACCACACCTGTCTTAGTTGATTTGCCTCTTCATTGGGCCAATTTACTTGGTTTAGAGACAATTCTGACAATAGAGCTTCAAGAATTGATAGATTGTTTTTATCAACGATGACTGGGACGAGACATTCAAGTACATGAAATAGAGAGTTCTTCCCAGAACCATCTCAGATCATTTCCCAATTTTGTTGGATCACGGAGTTGAAGAATGACTTCAAATTTGAAAATATGTGGCTGGATGTCAAGGGGTTCGTTGAATTGGTTGAAAATGGTCGAGTTCCTACCAGTTGAATGATAGACCAGATGTTAGAACTGCTAAGAAGCCAAAATTTCTAAAAAAGATGACTAATTATATCAATGATAGAGTTTATTTGTTTTTTGGTTTGAGCTAAAATAATACTTCTTTGTCATACTGGTGTTTAGTCTTCATGAAGGCAAAAGTTGTTTTCTGGGTCATGGGAAGTTGGAAATCATATCTGATTGTCTCAATTTACTTGTTCTTTTGAATCTTTTGCAGTATGGTGTTCCTCTCTAAAGCAGCTGCTGCTGATGGCCCTCTCGTGGCTTTTGGAGGGTCAGATGGTGTAATTAGAGTTCTTTCAATGATAACATGGAAGGTCTCATTTTTGAATATTTGGCTTGTAAAGTCTTTCTGATATTTGTTCCATTCATTGTCAAAATGAGTCGATGAATAAGACTTTTTCTGTAGCTTGCACGGAGATACACAGGAGGTCATAAGGGAGCAATTTCTTGCTTGATGAATTTCATGGCTGCTTCTGGCGAGGTACTTGTTATGCTTCCAGTGGATGCTTAGATCCCTTTTATCACCTTACACTATGTAGTGGACTTGAATTTTTTGATCCAAAACCTAGTGTCTCCATTTATAATTCTAGAGATGGGCTGTGTTTCAAAAATGTCTCCATGATTTATACTTGGCTAAGGCGTTTGGACATGATTTGGTTAAAGTTTGAAAAAAAAGAGTTTTTGAATTTGAAGTTGAAAAAGACATGAATTTCACTTCGAAAAAAAGTTGAAGTTTGTGAGTGGATGCTTGAAATACTCTCAAACCTGTTTTTCAACCTTAAAGTTCTCTATTTCAAGTTTGAAGTTGAAATAGTGGACCAGATTGTAAAACAAACATTTACCTCAAATATTTGAAATAATGTCTATGGCCAAACGGGTTAGTGCTGCTGCCTGGAAGCAGCAAGTTTTGGTTAAGCTGGTTTCCTTTTTTGATGTGCTTAAACATTTTCCTTTTCTCTCTTAAGGTGAGATACATTTTGTAGAAAGAGATGGTACCATATGAGGCCAAGATATGGTGCATCGTTTGCAGCTTTCGTATAAGTTAAACCTGCAATTTGTTTGCATAGATATTCTGTGTCCAGAGGAATCAGCCAGAAAAGATTGTGAATCACATCTCTCATTTAGACTTCAAAGGCTTGTCAGAGCCTCAGAAAATAATACTAATAGATCTTGATTTTGCAAAGTATGTTTTCCAGTTTTTATGATTAAACACATAGCTTAAAGAGAATTTTCAGCCTACAATGTAGATGTTTTTCAACTTAAAGACTGGTGTCCTTTCTCTAACAACTTAAACTTTTAGATGTGGTGGTTCACACAATCAATGGAAGGTGGACTTTGCTTCTTCTGAAGTATTTCTTGCCTTAGTAATTCATTTACTGTCAGATAGAGTATAATCTTAAATGAAGCAGATAATTTGTTAGGTCAATGTTGGTTTCTCTGTTAGAGAGAAGTAAGGGGGGAAAGGGAAACATCTATCTGAGGTTCTTGGCTTGCATGGCTTTGTACCTAGTTCACTTTGTAGTTATGCATTGTTAAATGAAACTGGATTACAGAAGTACATATGCTTGCTGTCCATCCATTCCCCATCTGAATGTCCTTGTGTTTCCCTTTCTCAACATGTAAACTGAGCAAAAGAAATTGAAGTTCCATAAAAAAAATGAATTGTTGTAACGAAGAACATGGATATTTTACTCTGAGATTTGTTACTGTAAACAGAACTGCTGAAAGTGATAATTATCTGTTCTTATATAATTTACCAAAAAGAATGACTAGGTTCACTTGTCAGAAACTGTTATACTTTTAATATTTTTTCTGTTTGACTTCTAATTGCCATTATCTTTGTTATCGTGTGCTGCAGTCTCTTCTAGTTTCTGGTGGTAGTGACGGATTGCTTGTACTTTGGAGTGCAGACAATGCTCTTGATTCGAGAGAGCTTGTTCCTAAGCTCAGCTTAAAAGTATCTTCTTATTCCTTTAGTTTTTTTTTTCCTTTTAAATTTCTATTGCAACTTAATAATTCACACAAGTAAGAATTTCATTTGCCGTTGCTAAAAGCAAAAAATGAGAACATGGAATGCATCTGGAAAACCACTGATAGATGAAGCTGATTGAAATGCAAGTCCTTATCTGCTTCTATCAAATCCTTGAAGCTTTTCTTCAGCTTCCATTGTTATACTTTATAGGCTCATGATGGTGGGGTTATTGCTGTAGAGCTCTCTAGAGTGATTGGTAATGCACCACAGCTCATTACTATTGGTGCTGATAAAACATTAGCTATCTGGGACACCGCCTCCTTTAAGGTATTGTATAAGATCTCTTTGATTTGTAGCTTTACTACATAGGGGATATATTTATGTTAACAAAATTGCAACCCAATTGTAGGAACTGCGTCGAATAAAACCTGTTCCAAAACTAGCTTGTCACAGTGTAGCATCGTGGTGCCACCCACGGGCTCCCAACCTCGATATCTTGACTTGTGTCAAAGATTCCCATATATGGTAGGCATACTTCACACACCTCCCTTGGTTGGAACATTATTAACACTGCTTAAAGTTTTCCCTCTTTGGGCAAAATATGATATTCTGTTGCAACTTTGTAGGGCTATCGAGCATCCTACCTATTCTGCTCTTACGAGGCCATTGTGTGAACTTTCTGCACTAGTTCCTCCACAATTACTTGCCTCTCACAAGAAGCTGAAGGTGAAACTACTATAGATAAATAACGTTGTTTATCTTAATGTTTTCCTTGCTGTATATCTTGTCTTTCAATTCCGACCTATTTTTCCTTATGCAACTTCTTAGATTTAGGAAGATTGATAATTTGAAGTGTTAAATCTACATTATGATGGCAGGAAAAATGAATAACTAATATGAAATTTGTGTTTTAATATGAGCAAAGCCTTCATGTATCAAGTCTGGAAAGTGATTTTTATAGTAGTTGTTTTTTTGTAAGAAGAATTTCCACTAGTTTCTTCTACTAGATAATTATGAGGATTGTTTACGCACTCCATCATATCATATAGGGTTAAATTTCTACATTGGGAGTAGGAGTGGCAAACGAGCGGGTCGGGTCGGATATGGTTCGGGTCGAAAACGGGTAATGAAAAAACGGATAAATTATCCGACCCGACCCATATTTAATACGGATAAAAAAAGGGTTAACCGGCGGATAATATGGATAACCATATTATCCATGACTTCTTGCATATGATCACTTTTGGGAGAATTCTTAGTCTCCCTAACTTGAGGAACCCCCAATTTGAGGTTTTACAAATGTAAAAGTTAGACTCATTGGTTATCCGTTGGTTACGTATTGGTTATCCACTTTCTAAATGGATAATATGGTTCTTATCCATATTTGACCCATTTTTAAAAGTTCATTATCCAACCCATTTTTTAGTGGATAATATGGGTGGTTAACTGTATTCTTTGAACCATTTTGCCACCACTAATTGGGAGGCATCTAATTTTTTGACTTTTTGAAGATGACTTGACTACATTTTTTTATGTTCTTCTCTCTGGTCTTTTAGGTTTATTCTATGGTTACACACCCTTTACAGCCACACCTTGTAGCTACTGGAACCAATATTGGCATTATTCTGTGTGAATTTGATCAGAAGTCTCTTCCTCCTGTAGTAGCACTGCCAACACCAACAGGAAGTCGTGAACATACTGCTGTTTATGTAGTTGAAAGGGAATTGAAGCTGTTGCAATTTCAGTTATCTAACACCACTCCTCCAGCACTCGGAAGTAATGGCTCTTTGAGTGACACAGGAAGGTTCAGAGGAGAGATACCTGAACAACTTCACGTCAAACAAACCAAAAAGCATATTACTACTCCAGCTCCACATGATTCATACTCAGTTCTTTCTGTCAGCAGTTCTGGGAAGTAAGTAATTCACAGACACTAGTGATACTCAATCTCTAGTAGGTGGCATCTAGTATCTTTAACATTATCTTGATTTGTATTATTGCCTCATATTGTTAGAAGCCTCATCCATTATTTCACTTATGCTTTTTAAGGTTGTACCGGACGGTTTTACAAGGTTTTGAACTGTTAATTTTGCAGGTATCTAGCAATTGTATGGCCTGATATTCCTTACTTCTCTATCTACAAGGTCAGCGACTGGTCAGTTGTTGATTCTGGAAGCGCAAGGCTGTTGGCTTGGGATACTTGTCGAGATAGGTTTGCTTTGTTGGAATCTGCACTCCCTCCTAGAATTCCTGTTATTCCAAAAGGTTCATCTAGAAAAGCGAAGGAAGCTGCTGCAGCTGCAGCACAGGCAGCTGCTGCTGTTGCTTCTGCTGCTTCTTCTGCTACTGTTCAAGTTCGTATATTGCTGGATGACGGGACATCAAATGTATTAATGAAGTCGGTGGGAAGCCGAAGTGAACCAGTTATTGGCTTGCATGGAGGGGCATTACTTGGTATGGCCTATCGAACTTCTCGAAGGGTTAGCCCTGCTGCTGCTACAACAATCTCAACATTTCAATCTATGCCACTATCAGGCTTTGGAAGTAGTTCTGTGTCTTCATTTAGCACTATGGAAGACAGTTCTCAAAAATCTGCAGCTGAAACAGTGCCACAGAACTTCCAATTATACAGCTGGGAAACATTTCAACCAGTGGGTGGTCTTCTTCCTCAACCTGATTGGACCGCATGGGATCAAACAGTTGAGTATTGTGCTTTTGCTTATCCGCAGCACATAGTCATATGTTCCTTACGTCCACAGTTTAGATACTTGGGCGATGTGGCAATTCCTTATGCGACTGGGGCAGTTTGGCAGCGAAGGCAGTTGTTTGTGGCTACACCTACTACCATTGAGTGTGTTTTTGTGGATGCTGGAGTTGCGCCTATTGACATAGAAACAAAACGAAGAAGAGAGGAAATGAAACTTAAAGAGGCACAGGCAAGAGCTGTTGCTGAACATGGAGAATTAGCATTGATAGCAGTCGACAATCAACAAACAAATCCACAAGAGAGGATAGCATTGAGACCCCCAATGCTACAAGTTGTGCGGTTGGCTTCTTTTCAGCATGCACCCTCTATTCCTCCATTTCTGTCATTGCCTAGACAGTCAAAAGTTGATGGTGATGCATCGAGTGCTCTCAAGGAGATGGATGCTCGTAAAGCTAATGAGGTGGCAGTTGGTGGTGGTGGGGTTGCAGTAGCTGTCACTCGTTTTCCTGCAGAGCAAGCACGACCAGTTGGACCTCTTCTAATTGTAGGTGTTCGAGATGGTGTTCTTTGGCTAATTGATCGATACATGTGCGCCCATGCAATATCCCTCAGCCATCCTGGTATCCGTTGCCGATGTTTGGCGGCTTATGGAGATGCTGTTAGTGCAGTAAAATGGGCCAGTCGACTTGGCCGCGAGCATCATGATGATCTAGCGCAATTTATGCTTGGGATGGGTTATGCTACTGAAGCACTTCATTTACCTGGAATATCCAAGAGGTTGGAGTTTGATCTGGCCCTGCAGAGCAATGATTTGAAAAGAGCACTTCAGTGCCTTCTAATAATGAGCAACAGCAGAGATATTGGGCAAGAAACTCTTGGATTGGATCTAAATGATCTTATGAACATGACAAAGAAGAAGGAAAATGTTGTTGAAGCTGTTCAAGGAGTAGTTAAATTTGCCAAGGAGTTTATGGATCTCATTGATGCTGCAGATGCAACAGCACAAGCTGAGATTGCTCGTGAAGCTCTTAAAAGACTAGCAGCTGCTGGTTCCATAAAGGGAGCTCTACGAGGTCAGGAATTAAGAGGCGTTGCTTTACGGCTTGCGAATCATGGGGAGTTAACACGACTCAGTGTATGTCACTTGCTTTGTTTCTGCTTTAGTTTCCATTTGGTTTTGCTGACACGACTGGAGTATGTCACCTGCTTCTTTTCTGGTTTTGTTTCAGATCCTCATATACATAGAATTTTACTAACTGGCTCTTGGCGGCCTTCATACCTTTTCCATTGATAATAAACTTCCCCAAGTCTGAATTGCCCATCTATGCTATTAGATTTAAATTGATTTGACCTTCAGATTAACCATTGGAAGGGAAGCCTTGGCGTAACTGGTTAAGTTGTTGCCATGTGACCAGGAGGTCACGGGTTCGAGCCGTGGAAACAGCCTCTTGCAAAAATGTAGGGTAAGGCTGCGTACAATAGACCCTTGTGGTCCGACCCTTCCCCGGACCCCGCGCATAGCGGGAGCTTAGTGCACCGGGCTGCCATTGTTTTTCCAGATTAACCATTGATTTACATTTCTACATTATATTCTTTTCCCATACTTCTGGGTCTAAAGGAATAAAGAAAGCAATCAAAATCAAAGGATACGTTCAGTTTTTCACCTTCTAGTATATTTGTCATCCCCCTTCACTCGACTCTGCTAGCATGGTAGGAGTTCCTTGTGAATTTTGAGATCGATTGAATCAGCTGCATGTCAGATTCAGCGTATATTTGCTAAATGATTTTTAGAGATTTCTAAATTCCTTGCGTAGTGACTGATAAATCTTTGGCAGAACTTGGTAAACAATTTGATATCAGTTGGTGCGGGACGGGAGGCTGCATTTGCAGCTGCACTTTTGGGAGACAACGTACTTATGGAGAAAGCATGGCAGGAAACTGGGATGCTTGCTGAGGCTGTACTACATGCACATGTAAAATTTTATTCTCTAATAGCTTGTTTGGATGGTTGTTACCTGTTGTATTGTATCGTATTGTTACTTTAAATACAATGTTTGTTTTGATTGTTACTTCAATTTTATTGTATCGTATCGTTAAATCCGTCGTTATGTAATGACGAAAACTGCCACTTTATAGAACGACCGATTTGGTGTAGTCGCATCGTTTTCTTATCTTTTTCTCTCATCTTATCTTTATGTATTATTAGATAATTCTATTTTATCCTTTACCCTACCTTTTTATATAATAATTCTATCTCGTAACTTACTTTTTCTTTACAATATTGTAATTTTATTCTTCATATTGTAGGTGCATGACATCATGAAACGACGGTAAACAATACAATTTATCCAAACATTGTATACATCAAAACGATGTAGTACAATACAATACTATATGATACATTATGAAACGATACATAACAATCATCCAAACAAGCTGTAAATGTTGGATTTCAATCTCTTGATTTAGTAGTTTTATTAATGGTCTCATTATTTTCAGGCTCATGGGCGACCTTCATTGAGAACCTTGGTCCAGTCGTGGAACAAAACGTTGCAGAAGGAGATGGAACACACTCCATCAATGAAAACTGATGCAGCAGCTGCATTTCTGGCCTCTCTCGAGGGACCTAAGCTCACAAGTTTGGCAGATGCTGCAAAGAAGCCACCAATTGAAATACTGCCACCTGGTATGGCATCTCTATATGGTCCTAATCCCGGTCAAGCCAAACCTCTTTTGGAGAAACAGGGCCTTCCACAACCTGGCAAACCACTACTTTTAGAAGGATCTAAAATGACAGCACCAATTGCTTCTGTTCCTGCTGGAAGCGACACAACTGCAACATCAGAATCAGGCGGCCCTCCTAAATCAGAAAATGGGGCTTCAACTACACCGGAATCAAGTAATCCACCTGTGGCGGACTCTGGTGCTGCACCTGCGACAGAAACCACTGCTGCACCTGCGACAGAGACTGGTGCTGCACCTGCGACAGAGACTGGTGCTGCACCTGCGACAGAAACTGGTGCCGCTGCTGCAGAATCAATTACAACCCGAGTATCAAACTCGGATGCTTCAGTTGCAGCTGAATCAATTGTTCCTGCTCCACTAGCATTGAATGAAAAGCCTTCAGACAATCAGGCCTTGGTCTTATCAACATCAGCTGCTGTAGAACCATCCACAACAGGTGAAATTGTTCCATCGACTTCAGCCACGGGTCCAACCCCTGCACCAGATAATAAGAAACCAAGTGTTCCTGATGAACCTTTAATGATTGATTTTTCTTGACGTGCTTTGTATACTCACCTTTCCCCATGCAGATTCTCTGCGTATACGCGGTATGGTTCCTTGCATTACAGTTCTTTTAATTGTGGAATAGTCTCTTTACTCCTTTTGTCCTTTTAAAGCACTACGCATGTTGCAGTTGAAGCTGCCTGGTCATTGATAGGATTGTTACCTTATGTGTTAGGTCAGTTTTCTTATTATTCGTTTGTCCTCCTTATTCTTTAATGATATAATTACGAGAAAGTTCACAAGGGTGTTTCTGCACCAGTTTTTAGCCCCTTTTTGGGTTTGTAGCAGTTTGTAGCCCTTTTTCAGTTTGTTACCCGTAATGATTATGGGTGGCATGTGGGCCGGGCCCGGTCCTAAGTGGGCCCGTCCTAAGCGGTCCCGTGCTTTTTGTTGGAACCGGCCCGGGACCACGAACTAACGGTCCCGGGTTAAGTGGGCCGGTCCCGGGCCTAACTGGGCCCAACAGATACTTTCTATTTTTAAATTTTTTTTTATACAAGTTAGAGAAAAAAAATGGTAATAAAAATATCTAAGGCAATTCCTTGTAAATTATATTATAGAATTGTCACCTTAATTTTTTAATTCAAATTTAAAGACAAAAATATTTTAAAGAGATATTCAAAACAATGCGTTATATAT
>AWOL01S0057019.1:60887-71425 GCA_000715115.1 Nicotiana otophora
GAGAGAGAGAGAGAGAGAGAGAGAGAGAGAGAGAGAGAGAGAGAGAGAGAGAGAGAGAGAGAGAGAGAGAGAGAGAGAGAGAGAGAGAGAGAGAGAGAGAGAGAGAGAGAGAGAGAGAGAGAGAGAGAGAGAGAGAGAGAGAGAGAGAGAGAGAGAGAGAGAGAGAGAGAGAGAGAGAGAGAGAGAGAGAGAGAGAGAGAGAGAGAGAGAGAGAGAGAGAGAGAGAGAGAGAGAGAGAGAGAGAGAGAGAGAGAGAGAGAGAGAGAGAGAGAGAGAGAGAGAGAGAGAGAGAGAGAGAGAGAGAGAGAGAGAGAGAGAGAGAGAGAGAGAGAGAGAGAGAGAGAGAGAGAGAGAGAGAGAGAGAGAGAGAGAGAGAATGGAAGTCTCTCGAATCCTCTAACTATACAGGCCTTCCTCCACTTTATTAGAATACAATGCCAAATTTCCTTGAATAAACCCATTAAACCCTATTTCTCATTTCTCTTGTCTTTTATTCTAGTAGAAATGACATTAGGTAGTCATTCTAGAGGATTGCTATTTAGAAATTAGTTAGTATGTCCTGAATTTCAGTTTTTCGGTTCAATTTTTCACGACATAAAGTCTTGAAGTGAAGATTTTTAGTTCAAATTTTCAGGAAAAAATAAGTACTGACTAATCCATAAATAGCAGCTCTAAAAATGGCTATTTATGTAATTCCCCTTTATTCTTCCCGTAATGTAGTCTTTTATTATGCTTTTTCTTTTCCCAATGAAGGGGGGGGGGAGAGAGAATGGAAGTCTCTCGAATCCTCTAACTATACAGGCCTTCCTCCAATTTATTCGAATATAGTGCCAAATTTCCTTGAATAAACCCATTAAACCTTATTTCTCATTTCTCTTGTCTTTTATTCTAGTAGAAATGACATCAGGTAGTCATTCTAGTGGGTTGCTATTTAGAAATTAGTCAGTATGTCTTGAATTTTAATTTTTCGGTTTAATTTTTCAAGACACAAAGTTTTTTAGTTCAAATTTTCATGTCAAAATAAGTATTGGCTAATCCATAAATAGCAGCCCTAAAATGGCTATTTATGTAATTTTCCTTTATTCTGCTCGTAAAGTAGTCTTTTATTCTGTTTTTTCTTTTCCCAATGAAGGAGAGAGAGAGAGAGAGAGATAGATAGAGAGAGAGAGAATGGAAGTCTCTCGAATCTTCTAACTATACATGCCTTCCTCCACTTTATTCGAATACAGTGCCAAATTTCCTTGAATAAACCCATTAAACCCTATTTCTCTTGTCTTTTATTCTAGTAGAAATGACATCAAGTAGTCATTCTAGATGGTTGCTATTTAGAAATTAGTCAGTATGTCCTGAATTTCAATTTTTCAGTTCAATTTTTCAAGACACAAAGTCTTAAAGTTATGATTTTTAGTTCAAATTTTCACTTCAAAATAAATACAGGCTAATCCATAAATAGCAGCCCTAAAATGGCTATTTATGTAATTCCCCTTTATTCTGCTCGTAAAATAGTCTTTTATTCTGCCTTTTCTTTTCCCAATGAGTGAGTGAGTGAGAGAGAGAGAGAGAGAGAGAGAGAAAGAGAGAGAGAGAGAGAGAGAGAGAGAGAGAGAGAGAGAGAGAGAGAGAGAGAGAGAGAGAATGGAAGTCTCTCGAATCCTCTAACTATACAGGCCTTCCTCCACTTTATTAGAATACAATGCCAAATTTCCTTGAATAAACCCATTAAACCCTATTTCTCATTTCTCTTGTCTTTTATTCTAGTAGAAATGACATTAGGTAGTCATTCTAGAGGATTGCTATTTAGAAATTAGTTAGTATGTCCTGAATTTCAGTTTTTCGGTTCAATTTTTCACGACATAAAGTCTTGAAGTGAAGATTTTTAGTTCAAATTTTCAGGAAAAAATAAGTACTGACTAATCCATAAATAGCAGCTCTAAAAATGGCTATTTATGTAATTCCCCTTTATTCTTCCCGTAATGTAGTCTTTTATTATGCTTTTTCTTTTCCCAATGAAGGGGGGAGAGAGAGAGAATGGAAGTCTCTCGAATCCTCTAACTATACAGGCCTTCCTCCACTTTATTAGAATACAGTGCCACATTTCCTTGAATAAATCTATTTAACCCTATTTCTCATTTCTATTGTCTTTTATTCTAGTAGAAATGACATCAGGTAGTCATTCTATATGGTTGCTATTTAGAGATTAGTCAGTATAACCTGAATTTTAGTTTTTTGGTTCAATTTTTCAGGACACAAAATCCTGAAGTTAAGATTTTTAGTTTAAATTTTTAGGACAAAATAAGTACTGGCTAATCCATAAATAGCAGCCCTAAAAATGACTATTTATGTAATTCTCCCTTATTCTGCACGTAAAGTAGTCTTTATTCTGCTTTTTCTTTTCCCAATGAAGGAGAGAGAAAGGGGGAGAGGGAGGAGAATGAAAGTCTCTCGAATCCTCTAATTATACAGGCCTTCCTTCACTTTATTAGAATACAGTGCCAAATTTTCTTGAATAAACCCATTAAACCCTATTTTTCATTCCTCTTGTCTTTTATTCTAGTAGAAATGATATCAGGTAGTCATCTAGAGGGTTGCTATTTAAACATTAGTCAGTATGTCTTGAATTTCAATTTTTCGATTCAATTTTTCAGGACACAAAATCTTGAAGTTAAGGTTTTTAGTTCAAATTTTCAGGACAAAATAAATACTGGCTTAATCCATAAATAGCATCCCTAAAAATTATTATTTATGTAATTCCCATTTAGTCTGCCCATAAAGTAGTTTTTTATTCTTCTTTTTCTTTTCCCAGTGAAGGGGAGAGAAAGAGAGAGGGAGAATGGAAGTCTCTTGAATCCTCTAACTATACAGGACTTCCTCAACTTTATTAGAATACAGTGCTAAATTTTCTTGAATAAACCCATTAAACCCTATTTCTCATTCCCCCCGTCTTTTATTCTAGTAGAAATGACATCAGGTAGTCATTTTAGAATTTAAAAATTAGTCAGTATGTCCTGAATTTTAGTTTTTCGGTTCAATTTTTCACGACATAAAGTCTTGAAGTTAAGATTTTTAGTTCAAATTTTCAGGACAAAATAAGTACTGGCTAATCCATAAATAGCAGCTCTAAAAATGGCTATTTATGTAATTCCCCTTTATTCTTCCCGTAATGTAGTCTTTTATTATGCTTTTTCTTTTCCTAATGAAGAGGGGAGAGAGAGAATGGAAGTCTCTCGAATCCTCTAACTATACAAGCCTTCCTCCACTTTCAAATCCTCCCCTCACAGATTTGGAAATAGAAGTCCATATTGATATGAATATTAATCTCTTGGCCCAAATTAGAAAGCCCCCGTTCACCCAACCATTTATATTAAAATTATGTAGTTGACAAATATATAACATATTTATAATTTATGTATAATATATCTATTACCCTTATATAATCAGTGCATAATTTATGTATATCGGTCAGAAAAAATAAACAATAAATTCAGCATGCTATTTGTGTAAAGATCGCTATATTTATGTCGCTCCAATATGAAAACCCAATTCTCTATTTGATACCATTTTCTTTTCGATTTTGATTATACTCCATTACTCCTAATTGATTTCTATGAAAAACAAAATAGAAGGTACTCGAGGTTGGAACTAATTGCAGTACATTTTTGACTAATTGTAGTATTATAAGTTCAATCACTTTCTTATAACTTTCTGTCACTTTCTTCATTTAAAAGATTGCATTTTAGATGCATAAGACCTAATAATATCGTTTTCCTAATGTTTTGCCTTTTTTTCCATTGCTTTCTTCTTAATCACACATGCAATTTTGTCCCCATTCTCATTCAATTCAATCATTCATGATTTTCTATCACTATTACTTGGAGAATGACCACTACATAGGCTATAAAAGTCCATATTTTAGCTTTGGAAGCAATTATTTGCTTTATAATCATGAAATATAAGAAAATGGAAATTCCGTGTTTGGATTAATATTCCTCTCTTTGAAGTCATTGGGATTCACATGAACACATTATACATGAAAACGAACACAAGAAAGACAAACAACATGTCACTTTCTTTTACTTAAGAGTCATAGACACAGACGAAGTCAGGATTTCAAGCTTATGGTTTCAGAATTTTTATCGTTTTAAGTTAGTGGGTTCTAAATTTATAATTTATACATATTCAGTGAATTTTGAAAGACAAATACAGGGTTCGAACCAAAGTGTTGGGTTCGGCCGAACCCGCTCCCGGCACTCTAGCTCCGCCGCTTATTATAGAAAACTACAATGATTAAGAAAACTACAATGATCAAGAAATTTGGCTCCCAAATAATTTTCTTAAAGAAAAACTGTTTTGACAAATATGAATATGGCAACAAAGCATTTTAGAGGTTTCGAGCTCGAATTCTGGGAATGAAAAGAATGCTCGCAGGGAGAGTTTTCTCTTTTAAATCTTATGCGACGTAAATTTGAATTAGTCGACTAATGAGTAACCAATCAAATAATTAAAAAAGAGAAAGAAAAAATATAATTATACCATCAATAAGAGGCCTATACATAATATATCCTAATAAACGAAGGTATATCCAATATCCATCTAATAATTACATTGAATATTAATTTAATAAAAATATTGTATACGATTAAAATCGGACCAATCCGATTTTACTATTTGATCGAAACCGGGAGATTGCATCGAAGGACGGCCTCGTAACGGAACAGACTAAATCACGAGGACTAGGTACCAAGTTCATAACTGGGGTACATGTCGAGATCGAGTCTAGTAGCGATCGACGCCAAATGAGACAGACATCGAGCAAGATCG
Organism: Nicotiana otophora; assembly: GCA_000715115.1. Taxonomy (NCBI): domain Eukaryota; kingdom Viridiplantae; phylum Streptophyta; class Magnoliopsida; order Solanales; family Solanaceae; genus Nicotiana; species Nicotiana otophora. Next base: position 65,706 of record AWOL01S0057019.1, read on the forward strand.
AAAAAAATACAATAATAGAAAGGCAAGATATCCGTGACTGGTCGAGGATCACGGCGTAAACCTTGGTGATTGGTCGAGGATCATGGCGTAAATCTCGGAACGGATCAAATCAGAAACGGTTAATTAGTTAATCATGGGATTTTCTTCCGCAATTAGAGTTATACCATAAGTAGAACTCCTCTACTATATAAAGGAGAGTATTAACCATTTGTAAGACACATTGTTCTCGCATAAAAAAGCCAATATAACTCTCTCTCTCTTTAGCTTATACTCCCTTGTCCATTAGCTTGCTTTACTCTTAACTATTTTGGTATCAATCAATTCGAGGGCATCCTAGCTCGAGGGTTGAATTCCGTTTCAACACTGATTCGCTTTACTTTATAGTTCATTTATGTCATTAATCTTCATATTTATCTATTGGCATTAAGTGAAATCACATATCCTTAGAACCTCTTTATAAGTTTAATTGCTATCCAATTTTAAGGGTAAACAGTTTGGCGCCTCACCGTGGGGCCTAGGATAATAGTGATTGCTCAATACTGATTCCGATAACACACAATGTTTTACACTTGTTCTCGTAAGAAACTTTATTTTCAGGATAAACATGTCAAACTCACAAGCACCGCCTACACATGGTGACAACAACCTCGGATTTCACGGGGAAAATGACAACATAGTTGCCCCAGGAATCGAGGTGCCTCAGGCTGACCTGAGGGAGCACCAATTGCAAATCTTGTCGATGTCAGTTCACATGTCGCCCTAAATACAAATTTGGGCGTTGAACTCGAAGGTAGTATCCACAGGAAAGTTCAATCAGGTGGTCAGTACGCAGGGCAGAGAAGATGGTGGAGTTAGCCTCCAATTAATATTCGAAATGTTACAGGCTCAACAAGCCGCTATAGTACAACTACAAAATCAACACCGAACACTGAGTAGGATCGAACCAGAAGTCATTCAAAGGACCGAGCCTGTGCTGGAAAGGTCGAATGCCAACGAATCGGGGGATGACCCCGCCATTATGAAAATGTTAGAGGAGCTCACTAAACGAATTGAATCGGGAGAAAAGAAAATCGAGACAAATGACAAGAAAGTAGAGACATACAACTCCCGGGTTGACCAAATACCGGGGGCACCGCCGATTCTAAACGGTATGGATTCAAAGAAATTTGTACAAAAGCCTTTCCCTATAAGTGTGGCACCGAAACTCATTCCGAAAAAATTCTGAATGCCAAAAATTCCTAAGTACAATGGGACCACCAACCCTAATGAGTATGTCACTTCTTATACATGCGCAATAAAAGAGAATGACTTGGAAGACGATGAGATTGAATTTGTTTTACTGAAGAAATTTGGAGAAACCTTGTCGAAAGAATCAATGATATGGTACCACAATTTGCCGCCTAATTCCATCTATTCCTTCGCCATGCTTGCAGACTCCTTCTTAAAGGCACATGCAAGAGCTATAGAGGTTGCAACTAGGAAGTCGGACCTCTTCAAGGTGAAACAAAAAGACAACGAAATATTAAGGAAATTCTTATCTCGGTTCCAAATAGAACACATAGAACTACCACTGGTCATAGATGATTGGGTCGTTCAAGCCTTTACTCAGGGTTGAACAAACGCAGTTCGGTGGCATCACGATAGCTAAAATATAATTTAATTGAATATCCAGTGGTAACCTGGGCCGATGTACATAATCGGTACCAGTCAAAGATCAGGGTCGAGGATGATCAATTAGGAACCCCTTCTGGTTCAGTTTATCCAAACAGGCCCGTCGGCAGAACTCAAAGGGATATCGACAGAGAACCCTGGTCGAACAGAGATCGGTATCAACTATACAATGCAGATCGTAGAAACAACGGCCCAGGATGAAATCCCATCTGAAATGATCGAAGGAACGATCGAGGACAGAGCTCTCGAGGGATCATGAGCAAAAGTGGCTTCGATAAACATGCTGATCCCACAGAAGCACCACGATTATCAGAATACAACTTCAGCATCAGCGCATCAGGTATTGTGTCAATCATTGGGAGAATCAAAGATACTAGATGGCCCAGACCCCTACAAACCGATCCATCACAAAGAAACCCTAATCAAATATGCAAATACCATGGTACACATGGTCATAGAACCAAAGACTACAGACAACTAAGGGAAGAGGTGGCCCGTCTATTTAACGAGGGTCACCTTCGAGAATTCTTGAGTGACCGAGCTAAGAACCATTTTAGAGACAATGATGCAAGCAGGAAAAACGAGCAGGAAGAGCCACAAAGTTCCATGTGATCGAGGGAAATATGAGATACAACGCACTGCTTGGAAGACTCTGGATTCATAACATGAGGGCGGTCCCCTCAACCCTTCACCAAATGTTGAAGTTCCCAACACCGGATGTAGTAAAAATGATGTATGGGGAACAACATCCTGCAAAAGAGATGTTCGTGATCGATGAAGTAATACCGGTATCGACGCTTTCGTCAACAAAGGGATCGGAGTCCAAAGGAAAACAAGAAGCTAAATAGCAACCACAGCCACTAGCCTCGACTCAGTCGGATAAGCAGGAAACGGACGAGGACGATGACTACTGGATCCCTCGATCCTTCATAATCCCTGAGGATTCCGACGCTACCAAATCGACTGTCGAGAAACTGGAGCAAGTCATACTGATCGAACATCTACTCGATCGAAAGGTATCCCTGGGTACGAGGTTAAATCCCAAGCTTAGGGAAAAACTCATTAGATTTTTTATCGATAATATGGATTATTTTGCTTGGTCCCACCTAGATATGACAGGGATCCAGTCGGAGATCATTACACCTCGACTAATCTTGGACCCGAAGTTCTGCCCGGTAAAACAAAAGAGAAGGCCTTAGTCCGAGGTAAAACATGCATTCATCAAGGACGAGGTAACCAAACTTCTCAAAATAGGATTCATTCGGGAGGTAAAATATCCCGAATGGTTAGCAAATATAGTCGTAGTCCCTAAAAAGGGAAATAAACTTAGAATATGTGTAGACTATAAAGATTTAAACAAAGCATGTCCTAAAGACTCTTTTCCTATGCCGAATATCGATCGCATGATCGATGCCACCGCCGTCCATGAGATCCTTAGTTTTCTCGATGCCTACTCCGGGTACAATCAAATATAAATGAACCCGGAGGATCAGGAAAAGACTTCGTTCATCACTAAGTACGATACCTATTGTTATAATGTAATGCCGTTTGGATTAAAAAATGCTGGTGCCACTTATCAACGCTTAGTAAATGGAATGTTCGAAGAACAAATAGGTAAATCAATGGAGGTTTATATTGACGATATGCTAGTTAAGTCCCTGTGAGTAGAGGGCCATTTGACACATTTGCAGAAGACTTTCGATAAACTAAGGAAATACAACATGAAGCTCAACCCGGAGAAATATGCATTCGGGGTCGGCTCGGGCAAGTTCCTCGGCTTTATGGTATCAAATCGGGGAATCAAAATCAACCCCGATAAGATCAAGGCAATCAAAGACATCATGGTCGTGGACAATGTTAAGTCCGTACAAATATTAACAGGGCGCATAGACGCCTTAGGCCGATTCATCTCGAGGTCTTCAGATAGAAGTCACAGGTTCTTCTTACTACTCAAAAAGAAGAACAGTTTTGCATGGACCCCAGAATGCCAACAAGCATTGGAAGAATTAAATCGGTACCTCTCGAACCCGCCACTGCTTCATACCCCGAAAGCGGACGAGCGACTCTACTTGTACTTAGCAGTCTCGGAAATCGCGATAAGTGGGGTCCTATTTCTAGAAGAGCAAGGTATGCAATTTCGTGTTTACTATGTTAGTCGAACTTTAGGTGAGGCCGAGACTCGGTACCACACTTAAAAAAATTAGCGCTTGCCTTAATAAGTGCCTCTAGAAAATTAAAACCATATTTTCAGTGTCACCCGATCTGCGTGGTGACTACTTATCCTCTTCGCAATATTTTGCATAAGCCCAAACTTTCGGGCCGATTGGCCAAATGGGTCATCGAGATCAGTGGGTACGATATCGAGTATCGATCCCGAACGGCCATCAAGTCTCAAATCTTAGCGGACTTCGTGGCCGACTTTACGCCAGCCCTCATACCCGAGGTCGAAAAGGAACTATCAATTAAGTTGGGTACATCATCGGGGGTGTGGACCCTCTTCACAGACGGTGCTTCGAACGTGAAGGGGTCCGGGTTAGGCATCGTTTTGAAGCTACCCATGGGTAATACAATTAGACAAGCTATCAAAACTGCCAAGTTAACTAACAATGAGGCCGAGTATGAGTCCATAATTGCAGGTCTCGAGCTAGCTAAAGGTTTGGGAGCAGAAGTCATCGAGGCCAAATGTGACTCCCTGCTTGTGGTAAACCAAATCAACAGAACCTTCGAGGTTCGAGAAGATCGAATGCAGAGATACTTGGACAAGCTACAAGTGACTCTACATCGGTTTAAAGAATAGACCCTACAGCATGTGCCTCGAGAACAAAACAGTGAGGCCGATGCCCTTGCAAATTTGGGGTCATCAGTCGAAGACGACGAGATTAGCTTGGGGACTATCGTATAACTTTCAAGGTCAATAATCGAAGAAGGCCACGCCGAAATCAACTCCACAAGTCTGACCTGGGATTGGAGGAACAAATATATCGAATACCTAAAGAACGGGAAGCTTCCATCGGATCCTAGGGAATTGAGGACTCTACGTACGAAGGCCGCATGATTCACATTGGCCGAAGACGGAACACTATATAGAAGGATGTTCGATAGACCATTGGCAATATGTTTGGGACCAGGAGATACCGACTACGTCCTACGAGAAATCCACGAGGGCACCTGTGGAAATCATTTCGGTCCCGAATCATTGGTTCACAAAGTCATCAGAGTAGGATACTATTGGGCCGATATGGAAAAGGATACAAAAGAGTTTGTTCGAAAGTGCGACAAATGTCAAAGGTATGCGCCGATGATTCACCAACCCGGAGAGCAACTCCACTCAGTTTTATCCCCATGGCCATTCATGAAATGAGGAATGGATATCATCGGCCCTCTACCATCGGCCCCGGGTAAAGCTAAATTTATTTTGTTTATGACTGACTATTTCTCTAAGAGGGTTGAATCACAGGCTCTCGAGAAAATTAGAGAGAAAGAAGTCATAGATTTCATCTGGGACCACATTATATGCCGATTCAGGATGCCTGCCGAGATCGTATACGACAATGGAAAGCAATTCATCGGCAGCAAAGTGACAAAGTTTCTCGAAGATCACAAAACAAAAAGGATCCTGTTGACGCCATATCATCCTAGTGGGAACGGACAGGCTGAATCGACAAACAAGACCATCATTCTAAATCTAAAGAAAAGATTGAACGACGCTAAGGGACAATGGAGAGAAATATTGCCCGAAGTCCTTTGGGAGTATCGAACAACGTCAAAATCCAGTACGGGGACAACATCGTTCTCTTTAGTATATGGCGCCGAAGCTTTGATCCCGGTTGAAGTCGGGGAACCTAGCGTCAGGTTTCGATATGCAATAGAAGAGACAAATCATGAGACTATGAATACAAGCCTCGAATTGCTAGATGAAAAACGGGAAGCCGCCTTCGTTCGGATGGCCGCACAGAAACAGCGGATCGAAAGGTACTACAATCGAAGAGCCAATCTTCGACACTTTAAAATCGGGGACTTGGTTCTGAGGAAGGTCACCCTCAATACTC
>AWOL01S0057028.1:0-13538 GCA_000715115.1 Nicotiana otophora
TAAGTTTTTACCGAATTTGGCTCTATTGCTGTGGTGGCTAGTTAGCACCCGCTTAGGCCTATAGTAGATATGATTGGATCTTGAGTTGAAATTTTTACAACTTATGTATTTTTATCCTTTTTTTAGAGATATTATTAGTGGCCATTTATGGATTTGTAGGCCACTTGAATATCGCATATATTTATCTGTTAGTCTCTAATTCATTGTGCAAGCAGAATTGGGGCGACTTAATGTCACGTTATCCTTTTCGCTTAAACGATTTGGATATTATCCTTCAACATTTTTGTTTATGTTTGCCTTTCATCTGAATATTTTGCTTGGCATTAGGCAAATGACCAATACGATAAAGGAAAGGCTATGTTACACTAATCCGTTTCTATTTTAGCAAGATTGCTTGACGCCTTTCTTATAATATATGAAACTGCAAAATGTCTTTATATTAAAATATAGTTTACGGCGATAAAATTAATGATGCTACTGAACTTGCAACTTCAGTGATTGAAATTTCCCAATATGTTGTCTAGGGATGTCAATGGTTATGTTTGCCTATTCCAAGAAATTTATATCAACCAACTTTTCGATTAATTTATTGTGTATAGCCAAAGATAGGTTTTTCCATACCATCCGAATAATCTCAATTTCTCTCCAACCTGTTAATTTTAAGCATTCTTTTTTCTAAGAACGTATTAATACTAATGTTACAACGACTCTCAGTTTAATAGCAAACTTGGATATAACATTTTTGTAGTTCTCTTGTTGAGAAACAATACATGAAATGAAACTTACAAATATACCCGCTTTCAAAAGTATTTTTATGATTCTTCGTGTAGGTGCATTATCCTTTATTCCACAATCAATGTACAATTTGTAGATCATGGAAAAGCATAAGTTCTTGTTGAAAATGCTTCTTCTTCTTTTTTTGGTGCAGTTGAAAATGCTAATATTCGGTTGAAAAATACTTTTTTCAGGTCAAAGTTCGTTGCTTCAAAAACATGTGTATTACGTTTTTCCTTTCCAATCTATACTGGATTTCGCTAATCTCCAGAAATGACACAATTACCCACAAAAATAATACTATTTACTCTTGCCTACCCATTTACTTTTCTACCCATCAAACTAATGAAATACCCATGGTAGTTTTTGTGGATAATTTCCTCTTTTTTCTCCTTTTCTTTTTTGTTTCTCTGCTTCTTTTCTTCTTTCCTTCTTTTCTTTCTTTTTCTTTTTTTCTCGTTTTCTTCTTATTTTTTTCTTTTTTCTTCTTTTCTGTTCATTTATTTTTTGCCCAAATTTTTATTATTATTATTATTATTATTATTATTATTATTATTATTATTATTATTATTATTATCATAATTTAATTTCACACTCAATTTTGGCTCCTTCTTTATTTATTTTTTATTTTATTTTATTTTTTGTTTATTTTCTTTATTTCTTGTTCATTTTCTAATTTCATTCGATTCCTTTTTTCTTTTATTTTCTTTTTCTCTTCGTAATCTAATTTCATTGACTTTTCTGCTCTTTTTTTTTTATACAATAAGAAAAGATAACTGATAAAGTAAATATTTGTTCACCCTTTTTTAATATAACTGGTATAATATACATGTTGTCTTTTTTTCTTAATTTTTTAACTCAATTATTAGAAACTTTTACATTATAACTATTTTCTCTTCTCTTTTTTGCTTTTATTTTTTTTCTTTTTTAATTCTTATTTATCACTATTTCAAATCATTTTTCTCATAATCTAATTATGCACACATGTTTGGCACCTTTATTTTTGTTCTTTTATTTATTTATATTTTTTATACATTAATTATTAAAAACAACTTACTTTAGCATATAGTATACCAAATATAATATATTAGTAGCAGTTAAAGTATATAATTGCAGTATACTATGATACTCACATGCTATATATCATATACGGACTAGGTATATGATATCGAGAACTCTGTTACAAAATTTGAAAAAGGGCCCATTGATTTTTTTAAGATTACAAAAATATCAAATTTAATTATATTATTATATTATACCATATACAGTAATAGTATACGGTTGCAATAAATTATACACTATAGAATTAAATATTATTATTTTGGTATATAGTACAAATTAGTCTTCTTCGCTAGTTCAATTCAATTTTAACCTTAATTTCAAAATTTTACTCCAGAATTTTCACCAAATTGACTCAAACGTTAGCCACAAATTTCAATCAAATATTTCAAACTAAATATTTTGGTTGAAGAAAAAAACTAATAAAATTTGAGAATTCCATTGAAAAATTGAAAGAACTCAATGAAAAGTTTAAAAAATTCAAAAAGAACCAAATTGTAAATAGTATACTATAATAGTATATCATTGGAATAAACTGTATACCAAAATGGTATATAATATATCATTTTGGTATACAGTATAAATTCTACTTCTCCAGTTCAACTAAGTTTTAACCCAAATTTAAAATATTTACTGCAAAATCTCCACCATGAAAACGTCGTCTAAAATTTGAACAAGGACATGAAAATTTTAAAAATCTAAAAACTGGTCCAATTATAATGATATACTGTTGCAACATATTATATACTATTGTAGTATATTATATACTATTACAGTATATTATTATATTATATTATATACTATTATAGTATATTGTATACTATTATAGTATATTATTGTAGAAATACTATTGTATGTATACTAATTATAATATAGTAGTAAACTATATAATATATCAGTAAGATAGTATATATCATATACGGATAGGGTATTATAGAGGTCTGGTTCATTTCTTCCAAGCAAAATACTCAGTTCTCTATGATACCAATATAGTATATATCATATACGGATAGGGTATTATAGAGGTCTGGTTCATTTCTTCCAAGCAAAATACTCAGTTCTCTATGATACCAATATAGTATATATCATATACCGATAGGGTATCATAGAAGGCAGATTCATTTCTCCCAAATATACTCATCAGTCCTTTATAATACCCATATAGTATATGTCATATATTAATAGAGTATGATATCATAGAAGTCTGGTTCATTTCTTCCGGGAAAATACCCAATCCTCTATGATACCAATCTGGTATATATCATATACTAATAGGGTATCATAGAGGGCAGATTCATTCCTCCCAAAAATACTCACTAGTCATCTCTACCAATATGATATATATATATCATATACTGATAGGATATCATAGAGGGCAGATTCATTCCTCCCAAAAATACTCACTAGTCATCTCTACCAATATGATATATATATATCATATACTGATAGGATATCATAGAGGGCAGATTCATTCCTCCCAAAAATACTCACTAGTCATCTCTACCAATATGATATATATATATCATATACTGATAGGATATCATAGAGGGCAGATTCATTCCTCCCAAAAATACTCACTAGTCATCTCTACCAATATGATATATATATATCATATACTGATAGGATATCATAGAGGGCAGATTCATTCCTCCCAAAAATACTCACTAGTCATCTCTACCAATATGATATATATATATCATATACTGATAGGATATCATAGAGGGCAGATTCATTCCTCCCAAAAATACTCACTAGTCATCTCTACCAATATGATATATATATATCATATACTGATAGGATATCATAGAGGGCAGATTCATTCCTCCCAAAAATACTATCACTTCTTTATGATACCCACATGATATATATATATATAATATACTGACATAGTATCATAAATGACTGGTTTATTCCTTAAAAGAAAAATACTCATCAATACGCTATAATACTCATGTGGTATACATCATGTACTGATAGGTTATCAGAGAGGACTTATTTATTTCTTTAAAAAAAGAGCTCAGTCCTCTATGATACCAAACTGGTATATATCATATACTGACATGGTATCATAGATGACTGATTTATTCCTTCAAAAATACTCATTATTCCTTTATGATACCCACATGATATATATCACATATTTTTAGAGTATCATAGAGGACTGGTTCATTCCTTTAAAAAAAATACTTAACCTTAAATTTAATATTTTAATGTTTATAATATTTTTAGCGAATTTTGCTTGTGAAAAAAAAAATTCAAAAAAGTAAATTCATATTTTAGATTAAAATTTGTTTTTACTTACAAAAGAAAAGGAAAATTTATAAAAAATATATTTTCTATTAATTTAAGTTTTAATAAATAATCTAGTGATTTTAATATTTTCCTTAATTACTTCTCGTTGTAGTCTAATTATTTATTTTTATATTTTTATTAGTCTAAAAATAGTAAGCTACTATGTGTAGTCTAAGAATGCAATGAAATGTGAATGAAAATGTTTCATATTTGAAAATGGAGACAACAACTGGATAAAAGTTAGGACAATCTTTTTAAAATTATGGTATGCACAACTGGAAGTANTCCAAGCAAAATACTCAGTTCTCTATGATACCAATATAGTATATATCATATACCGATAGGGTATCATAGAGGGCAGATTCATTTCTCCCAAAAATACTCATCAGTCCTTTATAATACCCATATAGTATATGTCATATATTAATAGAGTATGATATCATAGAAGTCTGGTTCATTTCTTCCAGGAAAATACCCAATCCTCTATGATACCAATCTGGTATATATCATATACTAATAGGGTATCATAGAGGGCAGATTCATTCCTCCCAAAAATACTCACTAGTCATCTCTACCAATATGATATATATATCATATACTGATAGGATATCATAGAGGGCAGATTCATTCCTCCCAAAAATACTATCACTTCTTTATGATACCCACATGATATATATATATATAATATACTGACATAGTATCATAAATGACTGGTTTATTCCTTAAAAGAAAAATACTCATCAATACGCTATAATACTCATGTGGTATACATCATGTACTGATAGGTTATCAGAGAGGACTTATTTATTTCTTTAAAAAAAGAGCTCAGTCCTCTATGATACCAAACTGGTATATATCATATACTGACATGGTATCATAGATGACTGATTTATTCCTTCAAAAATACTCATTATTCCTTTATGATACCCACATGATATATATCACATATTTTTAGAGTATCATAGAGGACTGGTTCATTCCTTTAAAAAAAATACTTAACCTTAAATTTAATATTTTAATGTTTATAATATTTTTAGCGAATTTTGCTTGTGAAAAAAAAAATTCAAAAAAGTAAATTCATATTTTAGATTAAAATTTGTTTTTACTTACAAAAGAAAAGGAAAATTTATAAAAAATATATTTTCTATTAATTTAAGTTTTAATAAATAATCTAGTGATTTTAATATTTTCCTTAATTACTTCTCGTTGTAGTCTAATTATTTATTTTTATATTTTTATTAGTCTAAAAATAGTAAGCTACTATGTGTAGTCTAAGAATGCAATGAAATGTGAATGAAAATGTTTCATATTTGAAAATGGAGACAACAACTGGATAAAAGTTAGGACAATCTTTTTAAAATTATGGTATGCACAACTGGAAGTAAGGGTGTACATGGCCCGGGTTGGTTCGATTTTTACTAAAACTAAACCAAACCTTTACATCGGTTTGGATTGGTTCGGTTTTGTCGGATTTTTTAGGTTTTTTTGTTACATGAATAATATGTCAATCTTACTTTGTTAAATTTTTTATAAGTAAATATATTTTTAATAAAAATTAAAAAAATTGACAAACATATGATCTATTAAAATATTCTTATGAGAGAATTTTCTTAGTAACACATGATAGTTATTTTCTTAGTTGTCTGACAATAAATTTTCATTAATGTACACTTTCAAAGTTAATCGAATTTAATAATTAAACATAAAATCAATATGATACCTAAATAATGATATGTTCTATTTAATTTTTAATTATCGAAACATCACTTCAAATTCGAAAAAGATATAAGAATATAATAAATATAGAAAAACAAAGAGATTGAGTGATAAGAAAGTTATCGTACAACACATTGTTTAAAGTTAATAAAAATGGAGCACTTCATATTCTATTAAATATTACATCCCATAAGAGAATCCCAAATATTTTTAGACATTTTTAAAAAAACATTATATATTTTATATGTCGGTTTGGTTCGAGTTTTTTTACTCAACACCAAATCAAATCAAACCAAACATCATCGGGCTTTTTAATCGGTTTGGTTTGACTTTTCGGTTTGATGCGATTTTCCGATTCGATTTGTACACCCCTAACTGGGAGTTTCTCCGATCAACTTCTTCCTCTTGTCCCTTCTTGCTCATTGTGAATATCCATATTCATGTATGTTTCTACATTCAGTATATATTCTAGAGTTAGAAGCAGTCAGAAGTCTTGGAATTCAAGTCATAGAATAAAACAGAAACAAAAAAAGATTTGCATTTTCAACTTGCCCCTCATGTTGGGTAAAGGCGTAAAGCAAATTAAAAGGGAAAGGCAAGTGAATTTACGGGTAATAAGTTTAGATTGCCTAGGTAGGAGTTGTAATTAATTTCCAAATGGGCAAATCCGAGTAAATATTTTGGGAATGATAGGCATTTAGTGTTATTTCCTCAAAATTTAATGGGGTATTATCACTTTTAGGTCGAAAACTATTTACATTCCGTAGCTGAAAAAGTATATAAAATTTGTACTCCCTCCGTTCACTTTTAGTTGTCAAGTATTCTAAAAATAAATTTTCATTTTTACTTGTCACTTTTCGCATATCAAGAGAAAAATAATTTATTTTTCTTATTTTGCCCTTAGCATTAATTACTCATTCCAAATTATTTTTCAAATCCATTAAGAGTATCATGGTAAATTATACACTTTATTTATTATTTCTTAAGGAGTGCAAAATCAATAGTGGACAAGTAAAAGTGAACGGAGGGAGTATATAACATACAGAATGTATATATCTACAGAAACTATACAAAAAATATACTACTCCATTTTTCAGCTATTATTTTGAGAGCGACTATCCAGTGTCATTTTCCCAAATTTAATTATGAAAAGTGTAATTAGCTTCTTGTTAACATTTCCTAATTAATCCAACCATATATTATTATCATAATATTATCTTCTTTAATTTGTATGATACAAAAGTCAAATTAGCATCTCATATATTGCTATCACGTGTGAATAACCGAACGCGGCTGTTTCCATCAAAGTTAACAAGTTTGAGGGAAAGAACTCTCAGATGTTTACAAGTTTTTGCACTATCACCTGCCACTAGGACAGAGAAGTCGGTGACAATTGCCCTCATTATCTGACAAAGCCAACTTAAAAGCTTAGAAACAGAAAAGATTTGCAGAGTCGAGATAAATCAATAAGGGCTCAAGTGGCAAACGAGAATAAGGAGAGACAAACCAGAATGATGCAATGCGAGTTCCATCTTATTCATGGACCAACGCTAAACTAAGAGCTTTCTTTTATCAAAATCAACATGCTCCTGCTTGGTAAAACGATTTTATAGTTCTTTGTCCTTGGTAATACTCCGGGGCAGCCTACTAATGCTCTCATCCACTATTCTGTAGTGCCTTGAAAATTGCCTGTGGATCTTCCCAGCATATCGATCCACGTGGTCTTCAAATTTATTATACAAGGCAGGCACAGTAATGAATATAATTGTTCCTGTGGGGAATTGCAAAGGCAAAAGTAGACACCACATAAGAATTGGAAGCAGTCAGTGGTGTATGAAAAAACAATTCAAAATCCTGGCAAATGTAAATAGTTGTTGAACTTTGGGAAATATGATTTGAGTAAACCTATGCAAGCAGCAACACATTCTTTTCAGAAAATGGGACCGACTAATGGAGAGCATGTTTATAGAGGTGGGGTGGTACTATATCATCCGGATATGATCTTCAGAATTGCTTACAGTGGATCAATAAATAAGGATGGACAATATCATCTGAATCACTGGACGGAATCTTCAGAATTGCTCACAATGGATCAACAAATAAGGATGGACATGGAAACCAGTAAAAATAGCTGAATAGTGTAGTGCAATCATTCGACAAAGAAATGCACTCCGTTCAAGCGTATTAATTTCATATTGTCACTTTTCACCCGAGTTAAATAATATTCAGAGGTTTCATAGGGACACCAGATAAGTGCATAACACTTTTCAAGATTTATTCATGCAATCTTGAGATATTCTTAGCAAACATGATAAATCTAAGCCTCAAACGAACAGAAGTAACTAATCAATCAGCTGCGCATTAATCTCATACTATTTGGGGTTAGACTATATAAGTCTTCTATGTGCAGTCCGGTCTATTCAAACCTATTTCATTTCAATACTAGTGACTAATTTATCCTTTAAGGCAAATCAAGGGTTCTCTAATCATCAAATTTATTTCTACATGAAGATACAAGTCTTTAGCTAGAATGAAAAGACTTCTAGCAGACAGAGAACGTAATGTAAATGTAAAAACAACTAAGCCTTAGTCTCTCATACTTGGAATTTCCATTTTTTAATGTTCTTTTAGAGAAGTCCGAACTGATCTTGAGAGATTATACGTGTTAAGGCAATTTCCTCCATATGATTATTTTATAACTGAGAATCCACATCTGGCACTTCTCTCCATGTGATTTTAAAAATACCTAATTCCCTTTTAGTGCCTTCAATCATCACCATACATAGGACATGGCAAAACTATCTAAAGGGACTTCTGTCATTTTAACCCTCTATCAGTTAGTTGCACACTCTGACTAGTGCAATCAGTTCTAATTTTGTCCAATCCCATATGACTGCACACCCACCTTGAAATTTGCATTTTGTGATTCTTGTCTTGTGGATATAGCAGGCTTTAAACCCTTAACATTCACCTCCTATAGTTAACAACAACACCAACAAGGGTGTGACCCAAACGGCTAATGAAGCTAGAATGGACCATGGGAGACCAAGGTTCAAATCCCACAAGAAGGAAAAAAAAAAAAGGTAGGTGATTTTCTTTCCATTTGTGTAAGTTTTGGTGGACCGAGTTACCCAATACTTATGCTGATAGAGAATAGTAGGTTCTGGAATACCCCATGGATTAGTCAAGGTGCACGTAAATTGGACCGACCACCGCTGTTATACAAGGGAATGGGGAGATCGACGAGGATGTCGCACACCGTATTGGGGCGGGATGGATGAAATGGAGGCTCGCTTCCGGTGTTCTATGTGATAAGAATATGCCACCTAAACTTAAAGGTAAGTTCTATAAAGCGGTGGTCAGACCGACTATGTTGTATGGGGCAGAGTGTTGGCCAGTCAAGAACTCCCATGTCCAGAAGATGAAGGTGGCCGAGATGAGGATGTTGAGACGGATGTGCGGGCATACCAGGTTAGATAGAATTAGAAATAAAGTTATCCGGGACAAGGTGGGCGTGGCCCCTGTGGAGGACAAGATGCGGGAGGCGAGACTTAGATTGTTCGGGCATGTGAAGAGCAGAGACACTAATATTCCGGTAAAGAGGTGTGAGAGGCTAGCGTTGGAGAGTCACCGGAGAGGCAGAGGCATGCCGAAGAAATATTAGGGAGAGGCGATTAGGCAAGATATGACGCTACTCCAACTGACTGAGGATATGACCATGGATAGGAAGGTGTGGAGGTTGAGTATAAAGGTAAAGGGTTAGGTAGCCGAGTGTCGTTCTTGTTTGTAGCAGTAACTTTGATACATCATTTAGTGTCCTTCGTATTTTTTCATATTCCTAGACTTCTGTTATTACTTGGTGCTAACTTTGTTTTCGATTTTCTGATTGCATTATTTAGTGTTAGTTTTGTACTTTCACTTCGGTTGTCAGATTGGTTTGCTTGTATTGCCCCTCATCTTTTTCCTTCCTGAGCCGAGGGTCTTCCGGAAACAGCGTCTCTGCCTTCTAAAGGCAGGGGTAAGGTCTGCGTACACTCTACCCCTCTCCAGATCCCACTTGTGGGACTACACTGGGTATGTTGTTGTTGTTGTAATAAATAAATAAAAGGCATTCACTCTCGTATAACATTGTTGTTCTCACAATGTTACACAGAATGGGATAAAAGGATTATGCAAAGCCTTACAAAAATATGATTCACTTTAAAGAGCACCCAATCATCTACACTAACAGGGACTTCATAGGTGTTCCAAATATTTTCTAGGAACAAAAGATGTGCTCTCATTTTACAAAAGTGTTATCTAGCCTTTTTTCGATCGTTAAAAGTGTTCTCTATCCATTGATCCATTCAAAAACCTTTTTTTCCTTCGTCCAAAGGCCTAATTGAACAAACATCTGTAACTACCATTGACTATAGTATTTCGAAAGAGTTCAGCATAGTCAATCATAGCTGGCTTGTGATCTGACAGTGTAACAGTAAATGGTCAACATCTTAATTTTTGTATATGTAGAACCAACTGACATATGCAGTTCTCTTCTTTTTCAAGTCTTTCGCTCAAGAATCTCCTTTTTACCTATGTTGCGCTAACTCTCCAAAATGATGCCGCATCCGTGTCGGATCCTCCAAAAATGCACTACTTTTGGAAGATCCGACACACACCCGGCAACATTTTCGGAGAGTCGAGCAACGTAGCTTTTTACAGCCGAGTGAAAAAGCATACATTCCTTGGGGCTCCAGGAAACCAAACTGATAGGTATAGGAATATTGCGTTCCTCTATTCAATAAAGTTCGGTAAAAGAATTTACCAAGAAACTCTAGTTCTTTTCCCATTCATAGCCAATCATCCTGTTCCATCAATATTCTGCTTACAATGGAGGACCATTAAATTTGTGTTACTTCTTCATATATCATGCCATTCATAAAAAGCCTGAGCCTAGACATTTGAATTGTCTAATTGTAGGCACCACAATCCCGTCTAATCTCACTTCACCTTCATTCTTCTCACCGAAGCTAAATTTATTGCATACATTATGTCTTATTTATACTTATCCTAAAATTATTATTCTCTAAAGTGCTTCCGTAAATTTCAACTTTTGGTTGACTCCCTCAGTAGTTCTGTCAATTAATACAATTCATCCACAAATGGCAATATGGCATGCACCATAAAACCTCATTCTTTGTACTATTAGTTGGATCATCCATGACTAAGGAATACGAGTACAAGCTCAATAAAAACCCCTAATATAAACCCATGGATACAAGAAGTACCTCTATATCTCCTGCAACGCTTTTCAAACACGTAATCACTTCCTCATACATGTTCTTTAAGGTATTCATACTTCTATATATTTTGGTTTTCATCAAACATGCACCAAAGAACTTTTCTTACTCTATCATATGTCTTCTCTATGTAAATGAATATCATATGAAAGTCACTCTTTCTCTCCATATAAATTCCCATCAATCTATTAGCAAATTAGAGTCTCTACGTAAGATATAAGCGATAAAAGTGTAGGGAAGAATAAATTCAGGGAACACATATATCCTTAATGATTCATCAAGATATACAAGTCAAGTAATGAAACCGGCACATACCTATATATGCAAGCGTGAAGAAAGATATTAGGCTTCCTATAACAGATAGAAGCCAGAGAATAATAACTACCTGCAAACATGTCAAAATTTGGCTAACTCAGCTCTATGCGTTATCATTTGTCAAAATTATAACCTAGAATTGTACCCTAGAACAAAGTAAGAGGCAACACGTACCCTAGAACAAAGTAAGAGGCAACATTTAAGAGATGATAACCACGACCATAAGTTAACCATCAGCAGCTACTATGGGTAGATCTACAGCCAGGGCGCAACTACCTTTGGTGAAGGGGGTTCAATTGAATCCACTTCGCCGAAAATTGCACTATGCAAAAAGGCTAAAAACAATTTTTTATATATAAATAAACTATTGAATCCCATTGACATAGGTTTATATCTTAGGCGTGACATTTTTACACTTTCTCTGAATCTTCTTATTCCATCTTTTGGCTCTGTTACTGTCTACGGCAGTGGATAACAGTGATATCCACCTTGATAGAGTCAAGGTGGATAACTTATTGCATACAAACCAGAAAGGAGATGAAGCCAGTTGTGGCACTAAAGGCACAGATTATGCTCCAGAAATTCCCTCATCCTCGGGTAATACTTACTACTCGCCATGAAATGAGTCAAACTACGATACACCGAGATTCATAAGCACCTTATAATTGTTGAGGGAAAGCAAAATATTACTGGTCATCTGCAACCAATGTTACAGAGTTAGTGGAACATCCTCCATTTTGTTACCGTGAAAGTTAATGCATTACATAACAATAATGGCCCTTTCTCTTTCTCATCATGCTTCCAGGTCAATTCTAGTTCTCTCTTGAGTTTCTGCATTTGCTCGAAACACTTAAATGACCAATTGGAGGTCATCGTTTATGTTTTTTGGAGGTCACAGTTTAATTTCTTTGTCATTGTCAGAGACAATTTACCACATTAATCATGCCCTCATGCCTTCTTTTTTTTTTCCGCTTCTGGGACAAAGAATAGTGCCCTCATGCTTAATAAGCACTAACCTTGAAGAAGAGTTTGAAATCTTTGCCAAGAGTGATATCATGAGCCATGAGTAGCATATAATTGATTTTGACCCGAAATGATGCCGCAGCATTATTGACCATTTCTTCTGACAAGACTAACTCTGGTAATGTTGGGAGTTGTCTGTCGAAGATACAAAAGAGAAATCAGTTTCACCACAGGAGAACGAAAACAGAAAGAGATAATATAAACACATTAGTGAGATGTGTATGAGAATAATACTTCTTCCTGAAGGCAGCATAGTTTGCACGGAGAAAGAGCAGAACAATCAGAATCAGCAAGACATCAGAAGAAACTGATAAGAAAGGTAACTCTGAATACTCAAAGATGAGCCATGCGACTGTAGCAGCAACAATTATGCCAAATGAGACACGCCTCCGCCTCCATAATATAACATCAGCAGCTTATACCAAGTGAAATAACAAGTAAGTCTACAAGTCATCGAACAGCAAGAATGAACTTGCAGAAGGCTGAATTAACGAAAATGTAAAACACTCAACACTGACAATGAGATAACTAATGTATTTATCAAGGAGGAAGTGGAGGAAGAAATGAAGGTAAAAGACGTTGAGATTGTCGTGAAACATAACTAAGCCTTCATTAGAATGCCGGTTCATACATTGATTGAGTTCCAATTCCCAAATCTAGTCTTAGAGCACAGCCCTCATAGAAGGCAAGAGCGAAAACACTCGCAAAAGTGAATCAACCAGTAATAACAGGAGCAATTCAATTCCAGTTTACTACACTATCATGAATAAAAACAAAGTTCAACACTAAAGCTGCAGGGCCATAGTGCGGGGCATTTCCGGCATGAACATAAAACAGAATCATATACAACAATGGTTTTCCACTTCTCATGCTCCCAATCTTATTCCTCGGGGTCATAAATTACATATTCTATATTGCTAAGCTAATATAAAACCATAAACTTAAGGATCAGAATTCACACTTGATCAAAGCTATATGAAAATATTTTTGTGTTAAGATAAATGACAAAATAACAGCTTCATCACTATGTAACTCGGCGTAACAGTTCAACTAAACAGCAGACTTAGTGTGAGTTCATTT
>AWOL01S0057031.1:8765-37178 GCA_000715115.1 Nicotiana otophora
TTCCTATTAACGTCCCTAGTGTGAACACTGCTCGGGGTTCACTTTGAGGCCCTTGTGAACTCTACATGCTAGGGTCTAAGGTTCTTTGGCCACTTTCTTCTTGACTGCTCAATTTTGTCCCCTTATGCCTACTGAATAAGCCAATTGGCTTGTGTAAATGACTGTTTTCCTGGATCCTTTGATCAACTATGGCTGTTGGGTTGGTCCAAATTCTCCTGTGATTTCTAGGCTATGCTAAAATCTGTGTGGAGACAAAATTGAAGGCCTAGCTGGGCTGGGTACACTTTGGGCCTGTCTTAGGCCCATTATAGTTATTTCTATCACTTTGTAATTTATTTCATCATTGGGCCTGTAATAATTTTGTAATAACGATTGGGGTATTAGTGAAGTTGGGAAAATGTGTCTATTCTAATGATTGCATGAAAGGGTAGAAATCCTGCCTATAGGATCTGAGTGTCCAATTTGTTCAACATGCTCTATGTGTTTGTAAGATACCCTGCCTATAGGACATAAATCATCTCACATGTTCACATGTTCCATTCTCACGTTATTATCTGCCTACTGTACTGCAACACCGTGATTATTCATCAAGTTGCTTCATGTTAGATATCATGCCTATAGGAATATAATCAAATTAGCTACTATTACTGTTATTCGTACTAAATTACTTGCCTAGAAAGCATGTCCATAGGAATAAAAGGATAAAAAGCAGTTTCGATTGCCAATTCATAGAAATTCTGCCTATAAGCCTCTGTGGATCGCCTAGAAAGTATGCTGATAAAATCAGCACTGGCAATTTTGAACTATCAAACTGTTTCACTGCCTTATTGCACAAACAAATTAGAAAGCATGCCTATAGGGTTTATAATACTCACAATCCGCAAATTCATTGTTCTAAGAAAGCAACACTGTTTGTATGTTTAAAATTTAGAATCACCTAGAAGCCATGACTATAGGATACAAGGATCCCATTTCGTCTTAATTATGAAATTGTCTATTGCCTCATTATGAACCTGTTAGCGTGCATTTGTTGCTTACATGTGGAGGCTAACTTGAGCCATTTACTGCCCTTATGTGTAGTCCTACATGTTTTTGAATTGTCGCCTAGTTTTAACATTTTCTTAGCAGCTTAAGTCAAGTCTAGAACTACCCAAAACAGAGGTCCAAATGCCTCATGGACCATAGGTATGGGACGGGTAGTGCACGCATAAGGCAGGAGTTAGAATCAACTAGTGCGCTTCAGGTAATAACTTAAAGATAGTAATCGGGTAGCAAGAGATGATAGTCTGTGCCTGCTGAATAATACGAGTAACACCCCATCTCGAGGGAGTTACGAAGTATTATTTATGTTGCACGGGGTGATCCTTTAGGCTAAAACAAAATTAGGACCCCCCCCCCCCCCCCATCCTCTCTTTAAATCAATTATTTGTGTTTATTCAAGGACTTTTGACAATAACTGCCTAAACCTCTTATTTTCTCTTTGTTTACCTGACTAATTCATATAATTCGAGTTTGGCAGGGACCGACAGTTGTGGACCTCAAAGAGTGCCTAACACCTTCTCTTCGAGGTAATTTGATCCCTTACCCTATCTTTGGTGGCGTAGACTACTTAAACCAGAGCTATCTGCAAATAGGTGCCCTAACGCACCTTAAACCCGTTAGGTGGCGGCTCTCCTCTTTTAATACTTCCTTAAAAGAAATGTCACGTGTCGAAGCCCACTTTTCGCGAGAAAAATGGGATGCGACAGCAAGCACGATAAAACAACATTATCCGTAGATACATCAAGTCACTACCTTCATAACGACAAATTACCTAGTACAGACACTTTCAGCTAAGAAATACTTTACTTTCTCTCTGCCTTCTCTTGCATGAGGTTGAGCACTACCTCCCTAATTGCATAAGGCTATGCATTTCCTTTCCCTGCATGAGACTAACTATTGTCTCCTCTTCTTGCATGAGGCTAAGCCTTGCCTTTCCTGCATGAGACTAAGCGTTGTCTCCTCTTCTTGCATAAGGCTAAGCTTTGCCTTTCCTGCATGAGACTAAGCATTGTCTCCTCTTCCTGCATGAGGCTAAGCACTGCCTTTCCTGCATGAAACTAAGCATTGTCTCCTCTTCTTGCATAAGGCTAAACATTGTATCCTCTTCTTGCATGAGGCTAATCATTGTCTCCTCTTCTTACATAAGGCTAAGCATTTCATTTCCCTGCATGAGACTAAGCGATGTATCCTCTTCTTGCATGAGGCTAAGCATTGCCTCCCTAATTGCATAAGGCTAAGCACTGCCTTTCCCTGCATGAGACTAAGCATTGTCTAATCTTCTTGCATGAGGCTACATAAGGCCAAGTATTGCCTTTCCCCGAACGAGACTAAGCATTGGTCCCCTCTTTTGGCATAAGGCTAAGCATCTCCTTTTTCTTGCATAAGATTAAATACTATCTCCACTACACTACCTAAGACCTAGCACTATCCCTTTGTTTGCCTAGGTCTAAGCACTGTCCTCATCTTACACAAGACTAAGCCTTGTTTTGTCTCACCTTCGCATGTGACCAAGCGTCATATTTTTTCATTTCATGGGCTGAAACATCGCCGTTTTGTCCAAAGGCGTCATAGTACGAAGGCATCATCCTCATAGTCGGGAGACACCATGCCATGGCCTGAGGATCTCTCAATATTACACATCATTATTCAGAGGCGTCATCGTCCAGAGGCACCATCCTCATAGCTCGAGGACACCATTTCATGGTTTGCGAATCCTTGTCATGCGCTTCATGGCCAAGGACGTCATGGTCAAGTCCAAAAGGAATCTGTATCATGTTTTAAATTTTTGCAATAATCCATATATATATTCGCATGCACCATGTTTTAAGTTTTGCAGGTAATCCAGGAGGTAACCGTTCTACAAAACGGGAGCAATCTTCGCTCCGGTTTCCGATCACAGCGTTCACATCCTTCAATTGTTTCAAACGCAATCGACCACTAGCAATTGTCCATTTTTACTCTATGAGCGTTCAGATATTTGCTCTGTGATACATCCATAACGTTTCAGATTCACATGCATGACTCTGCATAAATTCATCTGATACTATCCTACCCAAAAAGAACCCTCTCCGAAACATGCAAACACTCCTATAACAACTCCATCGGTTTTGTTCACCGTTGGGTCAAGAACTACACACGACATGATTCCCGTAACACCAGGGATATGTAAGCAACTCAGAAACCAGGGTTCGGCCCCCATTTTTCAAATCACATCATTCCTCACTCAATTCGGCCAAAATTGGTCATCATTTTCTTTACCCGGGTAACTTTTTCATCATTCCCGGGTAAAAAGGGGCAGCTGTTCATACCCAATTTTCCCCTAATATTATATCGAATAGTATATATACTTTAAAAACATCATTTGGCATCATTATTTAGTTATAAATCTATACAAGCATTTTTCTATAATTTTCCATAATCTTCAGAGCTTTAAAATTAATTTTCCTGCATTTAAATTACTTGAATATTTATTAATTACTCCTTTCAATTATTTTTTGATGACGTAATTACCTAAAATTATTATTTTGTATCTATAATACTTGCTTCAGATTACTCTATTTTTCATAATTACATTAGTATTTTTAGGCCATTTGCACAATCTTGCAATAATAGCTTGTGTTTTACAAGTTTATTGTATTTGTCATTTTATTTAAGGTCAAAATAATATCTTACATTCTTATAATCTTCTACTATTATTTTAAAATATTACTTTGCATAAATAATATTTTTTATAATTTATTTAATTATTTTATTTAAATTATTTTTCTCTTAATTTCCTATTTTAAAAATCTGGCCCAAAATTAGGATTAATTGCGGACCTAACAAGCCCCAAATCCTTGGCCCAATTCCCAAGCTCAATCCAAACGACCCTTTTACACCAATCCATTCTAAAAAACCGACCCAGCTCTTCTTAAATCCTAGTCGTTGATCAAAAGCGATCAACGACTCACAACTCTCCTCCTCATTCTCCTTATATTCCCTCACCCCAAACCCTAATCCCCATTTCCTAAAGATAGCCGCCTCTATTCTGTGTCACGCCCTTCTCCTTCACAAACCCTAGTCGTCACACCCCCAATTATCTCTGATTCCGACCTTAATATGGAATCCTCTTACAATTTGCCTTCTATATATGCTCCATCTCCGTGTTACTTACACGATTTTGGTATTACTTAGTACTTGCCTATTTTTGGCAAGTACCAGACCTATAATCATGTGGAAATCATCTTCAATCTTTACGATCTAGACGGTATGCCGTCTAGATACATTTATATCAAGGCTATATGGGTCCGATTAGCCAAGCTATCCGGCCAATTTTCGATTTCTGTCAACTAGGGTTTACCTATTATTTCTCTAATCTGACTTTTACTGATTCTGCATGTTATTATTTCCTTATGTATGTTGATTTTATAGTATTTCCTTTATTTGTTTGTTTGATTTCTACTACTATATAAACCCCTCCCCTTTCCCCTTTGAAGGAGACTTAGGATGTAAGGACCCGTAAAAATTTAAACCAAACACTCGGGGTTTCGTGGTTCCAAGTTAGATTCCTGCATTATTATAGTAGAAATATTTCGCATAAGAACGCATTTTTGCCCCCCATTATTTGGCCGCATAATCACTCTGCGGACCGCACAATGGCCGTATAGTGAAGCAGTAAGTTTGGCCAACTTGAGGTCAGTTTTGCGGTCGATAATGCGACCGGATATCGATCGCATAATACCTCTTGAGTTTTAGCGGAGGGAGTTCTGCGGTGCATTATGCGGACCGCATACTGGTCGCATACCTAGGCCGTATGTTTAGGCCCCTGAGGGCTATTTCTGCGGTCACTTTGCGGACCGTATAACCATTATGCGGTCGCATATGCGGACGCAGACCTGTGTCGGGGCACCATTTTTCTTAATTTAAGACCCGACCCCCATTCCGTTAAAACACCCATTTAAGCTATTTTGAAGCTCATTTCTGATATTTCTAGTGTGTGAGAGAGAGGGTTCTAGAGGGAGGGCCTAATTCCCATCAATTAATCTTCAACCATCACTCAAAGCTTGGAAACACTCAAGTAGAGCACCAACTTCTTCATCCAAAAAAGTAAGACTTCATCACCCCAGCTCTTAATTTCACAAAATAGCTATAATGGGGTATTAATAAAATGGTCCATGGGTATGAGAGTTGTTTATCTTGCATGCATGTGACAGAGAGGGTGGGAAAAATAAAAAGTGAAATAGAACTATGAATAATTTTCTAATTTTGGGTTCAATTTGTATATTGCAAAAATAGATTAAGGTTGCTAAGGGTTCCGGATAATTGTAGAGTCTAAAGAAGCGCAATTGAGGTATGTATGACTAACTCTTTTCTTTCAAGAATTAAACTCCCGGTGTCCGCATAATTGGTGTAAGTTCCGACTTGATCTTACTAGAATTGTTTGGCTTAGTGTGTTGGGTTGAAAAATTCATGTTCCCTAATTGTTTTAGATATTCACCATGTCATCATGCTATTTGACAACGTAACTATGATTTTTTTTCCAAGCTCCTTCCCTTATGTGTGCAATGCCTTATGTGATGGTACTTATCAACATGAATGATGACATTACGTGAATGAATAAAAAGGGAAAGCCTTGAATTGTAAAATGTGCCCAAGTGCCAAGAACTATTTAATAAATGAGACTGTTTGTGCCATGTAATTAAAGATGGGAAAGAGATGTGAATTGAGTGAACAATTGAAAGATGTTATGTCTCAAGTGAGATGGCTTAGTCGATCGGGCCGAGATCGGACGCCATGCCGTACATATGGTGGCATTTGTGTTGGAACTATTGATTTACATTGTGGATATGGATATGTCTCACTTGGGATGGAGTAGCCGGTTGGGCTGAGACCGGACTCCGTGTAAAAACACGGTGGCATTATGAGTTGTGGCTTTGCCACTAAAGATTATTAACCTAAAAGATGGAAAGATTGAATTGGAAATTATATGATTTTTACTTGGCGTTTCTTTGTATTTCTGCGAAGTACTTATTGATTGTCGTGACTGCCTTCTCTTTGTTTCACTGTTCATTTTACTGAGATTGGTGTTTGCCTTACATACTAGTACAATTCGACAGTACTAACGTCCCTTTTTCCAGGGGCGCTACATCTTTGAATGGATGTAGGTGATTTCATTGGAGATAGCACTGATCGCAGATAGTGGTGTTCTCCCTCATACTCATCACAGCAGTCTTGGTGTGCCCCATTTATTTCTGGGGTCATGTAGTCCTTCTTTTATATAAGTTTTCATATTTTGAAGTATAGCTGGGGCCTTGTTGCCGGCATTGCCATGTTGCTCTTTTGTACCCTTAGAGGCTCCGTAGATGTTTGTATGGGTCATGTATGAATGTTGGGGTGGTCGTTGGATTGAGTTGTATTTTGGAAACTTAACTATGACATAATATATATAATGAAAAATGAACTAGCAACGTTTATATATTTACATAACTGATCTCTCCTCTATTTTACTAATGGTGATGCGTTCCCCTTTTGGATTATGAGTGAATCGGGTAGGAAAGGTTTACTAGGCTTGCTCGACCGAAGTTGGGGCATGACAAACTTGGTATCAGAGCATAAGGTTTTAAAGTGTCCTAGGATGTCTCGGAGCCGTGTCTAGTAGAGCCCTTCTTATCGGTGTGTTGTCGACCACATCTATAATTAGGGGGCTAGTTGAACATTTAAGAATGGTACCCTTCATTGTTTTTCTATATCGTGCGATAGAGCGGAACGTGAGGTTGTTTTCCCCTAACTCGTGCATTGTTCTAACTTTCAGTAAATGGCACCTAAGAAGAGAGGGAGAATTGGCCAAGAGGCTAATACCACCCCAAGAGTTGTTGTTGATCCCTTACTTGATAATGCGGGTGAGGATAATCCCCCTACCATCACACTGCCTGATTCGGCTACTCCAGAACAGACTACCCTAGTTCCTACACCCGCAGAGGATGCCATAATCCCTCCCGCTGATATACCTGTTCCACCTCCAGCCCCAGCTCCTGGTCCCGGTATTTCTGATGGGGATCTTAGAGGAGCTATTCAGATGCTGACTTAGTTAGTAGCTTTCCAGGCTCAGAGGTCAAATGTTGCACCCACCTCATTTAGCTTGCAAGGAGATTCTTCTGGTTCTAGGGTAAACAGGTTCCTTCAGTTAGACCCTCAAGTGTTCACAGGTACTGATCCCGTGAAAGACCCTCGGGACTTTATTGATGAGATGCATAAGACTCTCCGAATTATGCGTGCTACGGAGACAGAGGGAGTAGAGTTGGCCTCCTATAGTCTGAAAGGGGTGGCATATTCCTGGTTTGAGATGTGGGAGGATTCCCGTGAGGATGGGAGCCCTACGGTGGGATGAAGCGAGTTTACGGATGCCATCATAGACCATTTCTTGCCTGCCGAGACTAAGGCAGCCCTTGCCGTGGAGTTTGAGACCGTTAAACAGGGTAGTAAGAGTGTGTGGGAGTATCACATAGAGTTTGTGCTCCTGTCAAAGTATGCTGCTCAAATGATACCGACCATGGAGACTAGGGTGCGTCAATTTGTGCAGGGCCTTAGCCCTTTGGTTATTAATGAGGCAGCCACAACTGCTCGAAATTATGACATGAACTATGGAAGGATGGTGGCATTTGCCCAAGCTACGGAGGCTCGAAAGTTAAAGCTCAGGATGGAACGAGAAAGTAGTAGTAGGGCCCGATCAGCGGGCAACCTTGGTGATTCATTCGGAGGTGGGAGATCAGCTTTTCGGGAAGGATCATCAGGGCCATCCCAGTCTTAATGCTTAGTCTTCAGCTAGTGCCCCACCATCAGGGCACGGTCAGTAGCAGGGGAGTCGCTTTAGGCCCAGTCAGAGCAGCAGGGGGTCCCACCATCAGGGCCGATCAGGAGGGAGATTCCAGCAGCAGTAGAGGGCCCCATGCCCTAAATGTGGGAGGATACATTCGGGAGTCTGCTACCTGGACATGCCAGTATGTTATGGATATGGAATGAGAGGCCATATTCAGAGGGAATGTTGTGCATCCCGTTAGGGTGTAGGTAGGGGCACAACTCAGTCATCTAGTCCTACAGTCGCTACATCTTCAGCACCCCCTCCAGCTAGAGTCTCTCCAGCACCCACAGGGCGTGGTGAAACTAGGGGTGGTGCACAGAGTTCGGGAGGATCTGGCCGATTCTATGCTATGAGTGGTCGACAGAGTGCGGAGGCTTCCCCAGATGTCGTCACAGGTATATTGACTATTCAATCTCATGATGTGTATGCCCTTATTGATCCCAGATCTTCTTTGTCCTATGTTACTCCTTATGTTGCTACAAGCTTCGGGATAGAACCAAAATAGCTTCATGAGTCGTTCTATGTATCTACTCTGGTTGGCGAGTCTATTATGGCCGCACGAGTTTATAGGGATTATGTTGTCACGGTGCATGGTCGGGATACCATGGATGATCTTATTGAACTAGGGATGATTGATTTTGACGTAATAATGGGAATGGATTGGCTTTATTCATGTTTTGCCAAACTCGCTTGCTGAGCCAGGATCATGAGGCTTGAGTTTCCTAACGAGCCAGTTGTTGAGTGGGAGGGGAATAATGTTATGCCAAAAGGTAGGTTTATTTCTCACCTTAAGGCAAAGAAAATGATCAGAAAGGGGTATATTTATCATTTGGTCCGAGTTATGGACACCACTGCTGAAGTGCCTACCTTTGAATCTGTATCAATCGTGAATGAATTCCCCGATGTATTTACGGATGAGCTCCCTGGAATTCCTCCAGACAGGGAGATTGATTTTGGGATTGATGTGATGCTAGGCACGCAGCCTTTATCCATTCCACCTTATAGGATGGAACCGGCAGAATTAAAAGAGCTAAAGGAACAACTAGGGGATTTGCTAGAGAAAGGTTTAATCTGACCGAGTGTGCCGCCTTGGGGACGCACCGGTTCTCTTTGTCAGAAAGAAAGATGGATCGCTGCGGATGTGTATTGATTACAAGCAACTCAACAAAGTCACAATCTAAAACAAATGCCCATTGCCTAGAATAGA
The DNA here is from genome assembly GCA_000715115.1 of Nicotiana otophora. Classification (NCBI taxonomy): domain Eukaryota; kingdom Viridiplantae; phylum Streptophyta; class Magnoliopsida; order Solanales; family Solanaceae; genus Nicotiana; species Nicotiana otophora. Next base: position 17,852 of record AWOL01S0057031.1, read on the forward strand.
TGATTTGTTTGATCAATTACAAGGTGCTAAGTTCTTCTCCAAAATTGATTTGCGGTCCGGGTACCATCAATTGAAGGTAAAGGAGCAGGATATTCCGAAAACAGCTTTTAGAACCCGGTATGGGCACTTTGAATTTTTAGTAATGTCTTTCGGGCTAATAAATGCCCCGGCAGCTTTCATGGATCTTATGAATCGAGTCTTCAAGCCGTTCCTCGACTCCTTTGTGATAGTATTCATTGACGACATCCTTGTGTATTCATGAAGTTGAGAGGATAACGCCGATCACCTCAGGGCAGTTCTGCAAACTCTTCATCAACACCAATTGTATGCAAAGTTCTCGAAATGTGAATTTTGTCTTGAATCTGTTACATTCCTGGGTCATATCGTCTCCGGAGAAGGAACTAAGGTTGATCCTCAAAAGATTGCAGCGGTGAAAGATTAACCTAGACCTACTACTCCAATGGAGATTCGCAGTTTCTTAGGTTTGGATGGGTATTATAGGAGGTTCGTGGAAGGGTTCTCCACTCTTGCCTCCCTATTGACTAAGTTGACGCAGAAGGCGGTTAAGTTCCAGTGGTTCGATGCTTGTGAAAGGAGCTTCCAGGAATTGAAATCAAGATTGACTTCGGCGCCGGTATTGACCCTGCCATAGGGTACCGAGGAGTTTGTGGTGATTTTCGATGTTTCAAGGATCGGTCTTGGGTGTGTATTAATGCAACATGGTAAGGTAATAGCATATGCTTCAAGGCAACTTAAGAATCATAAAAAGAACTATCCAACTCATGACTTAGAGCTTGCGGCGGTTGTTTTTGCATTAAAACTTTGGCGTCATTATTTATATGGAGTCCATGTAGATGTATTCACAGACCACAAGAGTATTCAGTACATTTTTAAGCAAAAGGAATTGAACTTAAGGCAGAGAAGGTGGCTCGAATTTCTCAAAGATTATGACATCGACATTTTGTATCATCCGGGGAAAGCTAATGTGGTGGCGGATGCTCTTAGTCGGAATTCTATGGGTAGTTTGGCTCACTTGGAGGCATGTCAAAGGCCCTTAGCCTGGGAGGTTCACCAGTTGGCCAGTTTGGGAGTTCGTCTTGCGGACTCTAGTTAAAGGGGAGTGATTGTGCGGAATAGGGCGGAATCATCGCTCGTGACGGAGGTCAAGGAAAAGCAATACAATGATCCAGTGTTGGTACAACTAAAGGAAAGGATTCATAAACACAAGACTATGGCTTTTTCTCTTGGCATGGATGACGGTACATTACGGTACCAAGGATGACTATGTGTTCCAAACGTAGATGGTCTTCGGGAAAGAATCATGGCAGAAGCTTATACTTCTAGATATTCCGTGCACCCAGGTTCTACAAAAATGTATCATGATCTCAAGGAAGTTTACTGGTGGAATAACATGAAGAGGGGTGTGGCGGACTTTGTGACAAAATATTCAAACTGTCAACAAGTGAAGGCCGAGCATCAAAGGCCTGGTGGGTTAGCACAGAGTATAAAAATTCCAATGTGGAAATGGGAAATGATCAATATGGATTTTGTGGTAGGGTTACCACGCACTCCGCATAAATGTAACTCAATTTGGGTGATCGTGGATCGACTCACGAAATCAGCACACTTCTTACCAGTTAAATCCACCGACACTGCGGAACAACATGCTCAATTGTATATCAAAGAAATAGTCAGGCTTCATGGCACTCCAGTTTCTATCATTTTCGATCAAGGGTCCCAATTCACAGCTAATTTCTGGAATAAATTTCAGCAAGGTTTGAGTACGCAGGTAAATCTTAGCACGACTTTCCATCCACAAACTGACGGGAAAGTCGAGCGGACTATTCAAACTCTTGAGGACATGTTGCGTGCGTGTGTACTTGACTTCAAAGGTAGCTGGGATGATCATTTTCCGCTCATAGAATTTGCTTATAACAACAGCTTCTATGCTAGTATTCAGATGGCGCCGTTTGAGGCCTTATATGGTAGAAGATGTAGATCGCCGGTTGGGTGGTTCGAGGTTGGAGAAGCTGAACTAATAGGACCAAACCTTGTGCATCAGGTTATGCAAAAGGTTAAGATCATAAAAGAGCGTTTGAAAACTGCTCAGAATTGTCAAAAATCCTATTCAAATGTTCGTCGCAGAGACTTAGAATTCAAGGAAGATGAGTGGGTGTTTTTGAAGGTATCTCCCATAAAGGGGATCATGCGGTTTGGAAAGAAAGTTAAATTAAGTCTGAGGTATGTCGGGCCATATAGAATCATTCAAAGGATAGGTCAGGTGGCGTACAAGCTTGAGCTAACACCTGAGATGTCATCAGTGCACCCTGTATTCCATGTGTCCATGTTGAAGAAGGTAGTTGGAGATCCGTCCGCTATTGTGCTGGTTGAGACCATCGAGATTAGTGAAGAACTGTCATATGAAGAGATTATGGTTGCTATCCTTGATAGATAGGTTCGGAAGTTGAGGAATAAAGAAATTGCATCCGTAAAGGTATTATGGCGAAACCAGCAAGACGAAGAAGCTACTTGGGAAGCCGAGAATGAAATGAAAAAGAAGTACCCTCATTTATTTGAATGACCATGTAATAGCTCTATAAAGCTATTCCCCTTAAGTTTTGTATCACTTGTTCGGCTAATATAAAGACACTCATTTCTAGTAATATGTCCCCTATGAGGCTTTCGTTGATGTTATTTTGCATTCGACTATGTCATTTAACTCTATATATGTTTCTAAGGTGTGTCTCGGGGGCTCTCTGACAGGTGGATAGGCCTAAATACAAAGGAAACTTTGGCAAAATGTTCAGAAAATTAGGAAGTTAGGCATATATGGGGCTGATGGTATGTGGTACAACTGAAACTGTGGTAAGCAAACCTTGATCCTCATTCGAGGACGAATGATTTTAAGTAGGGGAGGATGCAAGGACCCGTAAAAATTTAAACCATACACTCGGACTTTTGGATTGAACAGTACCCTACGGACTGAGAGAAAAATGTTTCGCAGAAGAACACATTTCTGCGGCCCATTATGCGGCCGCATAATCACTTTGCGGACCGCATAATGGCCGCATAGTGAAGCAGTAAGTTTGGCCAACTTGAGGTCAGTTTTGCGGTCGATTATACGACCGCATAATCAATATGCGGACCATATATCGATTGCATAATCCCTCTTATGTTTTTGCGGAGGGAGTTCTGCGGTGCATTATGCGACCGTAGAATGAGTATGCGGACCGCATACTGGTCGCACACTTGGGTCGTAAGTTCAGGCCCCTGAGGGCCATTTCTGCGGTCACTTTGCGGTCCGCATAACCATTATGTGGTCGCATATGCGACCGCAAACCTATGTCGGGGCACCATTTTTCTTAATTTAAAACCCGACCCCCATACCGTTAAAACACCCATTTAAGCTATTTTAAAGCTCATTTCTGATATTTCTAGTGTGTGAGAGAGAGGTTTCTAGAGAGAGGGCCTAATTCCCATCAATTAATCTTCAACCATCACTCAAATCTTGGAAACACTCAAGTAGAGAACCAAATTCTTCATCCAAAAAGGTAAGACGTCATCACCCCAACTCTTAATTTCAAAACATAGCTATAATGGGGTATTAATAAAATGGTCCATGGGTATGATAGTTTTTTATCTTGCATGCATGTGATAGAGAGTGTGGGAAAAATAAAAAGTGAACTAGAACTATGAACAATTTCCTAATTTTGGGTTCAATTTGTATATTGCAAAAATAGTTTGAGGTTGCTAAGGATTCCGGATAATTGTAGAGTCTAAAGAAGCGCAATTGAGGTATGTATGACTAACTCTTTTCTTTCAAGAATTAAACTCCCGGTGTCCGCATAATTGGTGTAACTTCCGACTTGATCTTACTAGAATTGTTTGCCTTAGTGTGTTGGGTTGAAAAATTCATGTTCTCTAATTGTTTTAGATATTTACCATGTCATCATGCTATTTGAGAACGTAACTATGATTTTTTTCTAAGCTCCTTCCCTTATGTGTGCAATGCCTTATGTGATGGTACTTATCAACATGAATGATGATGTTATGTGAACGAATAAAAAGGGAAAGACTTGAATTGTAAAATGTGCCCAAGTGCCAAGAACTATTTAATAAATGAGGCTGTTTGTGCCATGTAATGAAAGATGGGAAAGAGATGTTAATTGAGTGAATAACTGAAAGAGGTTATGTCTCAAGTGAGATGGCTTAGCCGATCGGGCCGAGATCGGACGCCATGTCGTACACATGGTGGCATTTGTGTTGGAACTATTGATTTACATTGTGGATATAGATATGTCTCACTTGGGATGGCTTAGCCGGTTGGGCCGAGACCAGACTCTATGTAAAAACACGGTGGAATTATGAGTTGTGGCTTTGGCGCTAAAGATTATTAACCTAAAAGATGGAAAGATTGAATTGGAAATTATGTGATCCTTACTTGGCGTTTCTTTGTATTTCTGTGAAGTACTTATTGATTGTCGTGACTGCCTTTTTTTTTGTTTCACTATTCATTCTACTGAGATTGGTGTTTGCCTTACATACTAGTACTATTCGATAGTACTAACGTCACTTTTCCCGGGGGCGCTACATCTTTGAATGGATGTAGGTGGTTTCATCACAGATAGCACTGATCGCAGATAGTGGTGTTCTCTGTCACACTCCTCACAACGGTCTTGGTGAGCCCCATTTCTTCCTGGGGTCATGTAGTCCTTCTTATATATAAGTTTTCATATTTAGAGGTATAGCCGGGGCCTTGTTGCTGGCATTGTCATGTTGCTCTTTTGTACCCTTAGAGGCTCCGAAGACGTTTATGTGAGTCATGTATGAATGTTGGGGTGGTCGTTGGATCGAGTTGTATTTTGGAAACTTAACTATGACACAATGTATATAATCTCCTCTATTTTACAAATGGTTATGCGTTCCCCTTTTGGATTATGAGTGAGTCGGGAAGGAAAGGTTTACTAGGATTGATCAACCAGGTTCACTTGGTTGAGCACCAGTCACGCTCCCCGAGGTTGGGGCGTGACATTTAATGACCCGGATTCACTACAAAAATCGAAGCTATTACTCTGTTGTTCTCTTATTCTCTTGTTCTATACTCTAGTTCTTGGCCGACTGAAAGCTAAGGCCACCAGAATTCGATTTTCAACTTTTCTTGGTGCGAGCACTGCTCGGGATTCATTTGAAGCCCTTGGAAACTCTGATGCGCTAAGAATCTGGGTTCTTGCTCTTTGTTGACATTCAGAGCACTGTGGAATTTGTTCTTTCTTGTTGTCTGTTTATTCATCTGATAACTGGTGAGTCTCTTGGCTTTATGATTTCATTCTTCTGTGTTTATGTCCTGCATATTCACGCCTTTGAATTTCATGACATAATGTGTTCTTAGACCATCTCTATGTGTAACTTTGCTAGCATTAAACTTGCCTTACGATATGAACCTCTTTAGCACTTGATTTTTACCTAAAATTTCCCGTTTTGAGAGATGTTATTTGAATATGCTTTCCTTGAATAATTTAGACCCTCTTAAGTTCATTTAGCCTAATGTATTGGCACCTGAATGTCTACATTACTTTTTGACATGAGTTTACTTTCCTACTCTACTTCAAATTCCTGCAATGACTGCCTCACATCTGTAATGTGTTATTGTATCACTCATCATGTCTTTGGCTTACTTGATTCTGTATCCCTTTAGTGATTATTTGAGACTTTAGAGTAGTTATCTTAAGTTAACATGTCTGTCGTTTGATTTGTGATGGATACTTAGCATAATTTGGATCCTTAAGCTTTACACTTTCTAATTAGTGCCCTACTTAGACTTATTTGGTATTATGCACCTTTGTATGTTAATCTTGTAATCTCAGGAAACTTGATTCTCCTCTAATTCTCTCAATGTGTTTTCTGCCAATATATTATTTCTTGCTAAGTGTTAAACCTGTAATAGCAACCTGCCTCTAAGTCGTGTTGACCCTCTTAACTAGCATGTTCTATGTTTTAAGGAACTTTGCTATGTCTGCTTTCTAAAATACAAGCACATCTCTCCAAATTTTGTCCCTTAATCACTGTTCTCTCACTCTCATTGGTTACCTACACTATTCTGAATCTATCACTCTTGGACGGCTGAAATCCAAGGCCACTAAGACTCTCTCTACTGACCTCCCTAGTGTGAGCACTGCTCGAGGTCCATTTGAGACCCTTGTGAACTCTGACATACTAGGATTTGGGGTTCGTTGTCCACTCTCTTTACTACTGAGACCTTAGTTGTCTCTGACACTCAGTTCTTTCCTCATTCTATCTATTGAATATGCAAACTGGTTTGTTTAAGTGATTTTTGTGTGATTCAATATTTGGGTCGTATGATCAATCTGTGGCTGTTTGGTTTGGTTTGGTTTGAGTTTCCTCTATGGTTTCTGGGTTGTGTTGATGAAAATAGTCCCATGTTGGGATCTAGGTATGCTATTTATGAAGAAGGCATTTGTTGAAGGCCCAGGCAATATTAGGTATCTTCCTTTGGGGCATGCTATAGGCCTACTGTTATTGCTTGTATAATATTTTGTAATTACATTCATTATTGGGTCTGTAATAATTTTGTAATAAACAATTGGGGTGTTAGTGAAATTGGGGAAATAGGCATAATCTAATGTTTGCATGAAATGTTAGTAAACATGCCTATAAGGTTCGTATGATCCACTTGTTAATTTATCCAACTTGTCATATATGTTATTCAATTTCCACATACACTGAGAATCGCACACTCACACAACCTGTCTACTATCAAGGCATAAGTGCTTTATTTATTCTTATATCTACTGCCATGTGTTGCTAGACAACATGCGTATAGGAAACAAATGCCAATAACCATTCCTTCAATAGTTGCAGCATATTCATTAGATATCATGCCTATAGGATTATACTAGCTTATGTTCTATTGATATTCATCCAGAAATCATGCCTATAGGACTTTAATTGGTTAATTTGCTATTGTTATCATACGGCTCACCTAGAAAACATGCCTATGGGGGCTAAGTATAAAAAATCAGTTTCAATCGTTAATAGTTAGAAATTCTGCCTATGGGATATTACCACTCGCTTTAAAGTGTCAATACTGAACTTTCAAATATTGTTTCATTGCTTAGCCATGCCACTATTAGAGAGCATGTCCATAGGATCAAACATGAGTAATTCTGAATATTTCCGATGGTTCTCACTGCCCCCTACTGCGTAAATCACCTAGATATCATGTCTATATGTTCAAAGTGGCGTCTTGCATCTGAAACTGCCTGCACGTTTGAATCCAAGGTCATATAGAAATCATGTCTATAGGGCTTAAATGTATTTAATTCGTTTCAGTTCTTTATGTGAGAACCTGTTTTGTGTGCATTTGTTGTTTAAGTGTGGAGGCTAACTTGAGCCCCTAACTGTCCTTACATGAAGTCCAACTTGTTTTGTATGTCGCTTAGTTTTATCATTTTGAGCAGCCTAAGTAAAGTCTAGAACCAACCTTTAATGGAGGTCCAATGCCTCCTGGACCATAGGTATGGGATGGGCAGTGCACGCATAGGGCACGACTTAGAATTGAATTAGAGTGCTTAAGTAAACAACTTTAACATAGTAATCGGGTAGCAGGAGATGATAGTCTGTGCCCGCTGAATAATATGAGTAATTCCCTACCTCAAGGGAGTTGTGAAGTATTATTTATGTTGCACGGGGTGATCCTTTAGGCTAAAAAACTTAGGACTCCCCTCTCTTCTTTATATTTTTAGTCGTCTAATATAGACCGTCATAGTTATATCCTTGTAATCCTTATTTCTCATTGTGTTATAATAAATTTCCTTGACCCTTACTCTCTTTGTTTATATTGCCTAATTATAATCCACATAATCTTAAGTTCGGCTGAGATCCACAGTTGTGGACCTAGAAGAGTGCCTAACACCTTCTCTTTGAGGTAATTTGAGCCCTTACCCGATCTTTGGAGGCGTTGACTAGTCAAACAGTGTTATCTACACCTCAAAAACCGATAGGTGGCGACTTTTCTTCTTTTAGCACTCTATATCCCATCCAAAAGAGTTGTCACCATGTCGAATCCCTCTTTCCCGAGAAAACGGGGTGCGACACACTATTTTGAGAAAAAATAAGAGCCACTTGAATTGAAAAAGAAAATGAAAAAAAAATAGTTGGATGGTTACGAAAAAAAGATTCCTTGATAGTGGTATTTCTTGATGTAATTGTGTGTAAAGAAGTATGGAGTTGACATATATTGACGTGAAGGTGGAGTTATGATTTAACATAAGTATGGAGTTTTAAATGGTTAAATTGTACGTATTAAAGTGCTTAGGGAGGTGTAGTCACGTTTATATCAAATATATCCTACCCATCCCGCAGCTTACATTACAACCAAATAAAGTCCTACTTGATCCTTGACTGAATGAGCACAATTAGTAGAGTAGTACATTACGAGCAAGCTTATAGTACATCTTTTGTGGCACATGAATGTTGTTTCTGAGAGTGAGCGAATTCTTCCTATCTTAAGTTCCTAATTGTTCTTAAACTTTATTGTGTGTGGAACTACTCTCTATTATTGTGTGAGGGAACTTGATTCATGAAGGAAAAGTAATGTCATTGACCTCTGTGTTAGAGTAAGTGAGCAGGTTGTGAAAAATGTGTGGTGCTATAGAGTCAATGTCACAACCCAAAATCATACCTGTCGTGATGGCGCCTATCTAAATACTAGGCAAGCCGACAACCTCAATAAATCACGATTTTCTTTAAGTTTGAAAATATAATATTTAAATACAATACAAAAATCTTGTAAATACCGATACAAACACTCCCAAAACCCGAGTACATGAGCATCTAAATGATAACAAAGTTTGACTGATAAAAATACTGTTTGAAAATATAGAACAGTACAAAAACTGGAAGGAGAGAGAATCAAGGTCTACGGACGTCAAACATCTACCTCGATAGTCTCTAACAGATAAAGCTCCGAAAAACTAGCAACTGTCGTGTCCGGATGTACCTGGATCTGCACACGAGGTGCAAGGTGTAGTATGAGTACAACCAACACAGCAATTAACCATACTAAATAAAGAGCTGAAGATAGTGACGAGCTTTACAGCTAAGTCCAATTACAGTAATTTCCAACATAAGAAGCTAGGCGCTTTCAAGTTCAACATTTAAAACTCAAACAGTAATTTCATATCAACTTCAACTGAATCAGAAGATAATGTCTTTCAAAAATCCCCAAAACAGTGATATACGACAGCTGAAGTGCAATAATAATGAAATCAATGCATCCTCTTAGAGCAACCGTCACTCATTCATCTTATTCACTCCAACCTCACAGTCACTCTTTCCTCACAGTCACTCATTCCTCTCAATCACTCAGCACTCGGCACTCGCACTCAGTAGGTACCTGCGCTCACTGGGGGTGTGTATAGACTCCGGAGGGGCTCCTTCAGCCCAAGCGCTATAACAAGCCAATCATGGCATAAATCAATAAAAACATGTTGTGACGTGTAGCCCGATCCCATAAATATCCTCACAATTAGGCCCTCGGCCTCACTCAGTCATCAACCTCTCCAGTCTCTCGGGCTCTCGGAAATTATGATAAGCAGCCCAATCAGCAACGGTATGATACATCAATAATGAATAATAGAGACTGGTATGTAATATGCAAGTAAAACCGTGATTGAGTATAGAACAGTAATTTAACAGATATTTCAACATATACAAGACCACAGTGGGCCCCAACAGTGTCAACACTTGGTTTAATCATAATTTATAGTTCAATTTCTCTAATACGTGAAAATATGTAAGGATTTCAACAGATTATTCAACTACACAGTTCCATGAAATTTACCAAGTCACAATTCCTACGTTGCACGCCCACACACCCTTCCCTAGGATGTGCGTCACCTCAAAACCAATCACATAACACATAATTAGGGGTTTCATACCCTTAGGACCAAATTTAGAACTGTTACTTACCTCAAACCGTGAAATTCTTTATTCTGCTATGCCTTTGCCTCGCGAATCAGCAATCAAACGCCTCGAATCTAGCCACAAATAATTTGATTCAGTCAATACAAATTATAGGAATTAATTCCATATGAAAATGCTAATTTTCCAACAAAATCCGAAATTGCAACTAAAAAATGCCCATGGGGCCCACGTCTTGGAACCCGACAAAAGTTACAAAATAAGAACGCTCATTCAATCATGAGTCCAACTATACATATTTTACCAAATAATGACATCAACCCGACCCTCAAATCTTCAAATTAAACCAAGAGGGTTTTCACAATTTTCCAACCTAAATCACCAATTAAATGTTAAAAACGGCCATGGATTCGGGTAATTTGACCAATATTGAGTTAAGAACACTTACCCTGTTGTTTTCCTTGAAAATCTCCTGAAAATCGCCTCTTCCCGAGCTCCAATTCGTCAAAAATGGAAAATGGGACGAAGTCCCATTTTTGAAAACTTATACTCTCTGCCTAGTCATTTGCTCTACACGATCGCGGACAATCTCACGCGATCGCGAAGCACAGTTTGCCCCTCACCAGTTTTAACCTTACGCGATCGCGGACTTGTCCACGCGATCGCGAAGCACAAATGCATGACCTCCACTTCTACTCCATTTCCTCTATGCGAATGCGACCTTAGACACGCGTTCGTAAATCACAAAATCCCATAGCTACGTGATCGCAACCCTTTTCACGCGATCGCGAAGAGCAAATTTCCCCACTGCCCAGCTAAGCCTACGCGATCGCGAACCTTCTTACGCGATCACGTAGAAGGAAACCACACAGTGCATCACAAAATTTCCAGCAAAAATTGATTCGTTAACCCTCCGAAACTCACCCGAGGCCCCCGGGACCTTAACCAATTACACCAACAAGTCCTAAAACATCATACGAACTTAGTCGAAACCTCAAATCACATCAAACAACGATAAAACCATGAATCATACCCCAATTGCCTAATGAAACTAAGAATTTTAAACTTCTACATTCAATGCCGAAACCTATCAAATCAAGTCCGATTGACTTCAAATTTTACACACAAGTCATAAATGACATAACAGAGGTATTACAATTTTCAGAATTGGATTCTAGCCCCGATATCAAAAACTTCCAAACCTAAATTTCTATTTTAGCCATTCCAAGCCTAATTTAAACTACGGACTTCTAAATAATTTTCCGTACACGCTCGTAAGTCCAAAATCGCCATACGGAGCTATTGGAATCATCAAAACTCTATTCTGGGGTTGTTTATACATAAGTCGACATCCGATCACTGTTTTAACTTAAGCTTTAAACCTTGGAACTAAGTGTTCCAATTCATTCCAAAACCTCACCGGACCTGAACCAATCACCCCGGCGGGTCGCATAACAACTGTAAAGCATAAATTGAGCAGTAAGTGGGGGAACGGGATTGTAATACTCAAAATGACCCGCCGATCATTACATTCCCCCCTCTTAAACAATCGCTCGTCCTCGAACGGGTTTAGAATTATACTTGGAGCCTCAAATAAGTGTGGATATTTGCTTCGCATATCCCACTCAGTATCCCAAGTAGCTTCTATGACTGGCTGGCCTCTCCACTGCACTTTCACTAAAGCTATGTTCTTTGATCTCAACTTCCGAACCTGCCGGTCTAAAATGGCCACCGGCTCCACATCATAAGTCAAATTACCATCCTACTGTACTGTGCTGAAATCCAAAACATAAGACGGATACCCGACATACTTTCAGAGCATAGATACATGAAACACTAGATGAACACCCGATAGACTAGGTGGCAAGGCAAGTTAATAAGCCACTTCTCCAATCTTCTTAAGCACCTCGAACGGCCTAATATACCGAGGGCTTAACTTGCCTTTCTTCCCGAACCTCAACACACCCTTCGTGGGTGCAACCTTGAGCAGAACCTTCTCCCCAACCATGTAAGCGACATCATGGACCTTCTTGTCGGCATAACTCTTCTGTATAGACTGCGCCGTGCGAAGCCGCTCCTGAATCAATTTAACCTTCTCCAAAGCATCCAGAACCAAATCAGTACCCAATAGCCTAGCCTCACCTGGCTCAAAATAACCCACCGGAGACCGACCTCGTCTCCCATATAAAGCCTCATACGGAGCCATCTGAATGCTCGATTGGTAGCTGTTATTGTAAGCAAACACCATGAGTGGCAGAAACTGATCCTAAGAACCCCCAAAATCAATTACACAGGCGCGTAGCATATCCTCCAATATCTAAATAGTGCGCTCGAATTGTCCGTCCTTCTGAGGGTGAAATGTTGTACTCAACTGAACCTGGGTACCTAATTCTCGCTGCACTGCTCTCCAAAACTCTGATGTAAACTATGTGCCCCGATCCGAAATGATGGACACTGGCACACCATGAAGGCGAACAATCTCGCGGATATAAATCTCATCTACCCGCTCCGAAGAATAAGTAGTACCAACTGGAATAAAATGCGCGGACTTGGTCAACCGATCTACAATTACCCAAACAACATCGATCTGCCTCAAAGTCTGTGGGAGCCCAACTATGAAGTCCATGGTAATACGCTCCCAATTCCACTCTAGAATTTCAAGTCTCTGAAGTAATCCGCCCGGTCTTTGATGCTTGTACTTCACATGTTGACAATTTAAACACCGAGCTACAAACCCAACTATATCTTTCTTCATTCGCCTCCACCAATAGTGATGCCTCAAGTTCTGATACATATTCGTGACACCTGGATAAATGGAATACCGCGAACTTTGAGCCTCCTAGAGAATCAACTCACGCAAACCATCTACTTTAGGCACACATAGCCTGCCCTACATCCGTAATACACTGTCATTCCCAATAGTGACTTCCTTGGCATCACCGTGCAGAACAGTGTCCTTAAGGACAAGCATATGGGGGTCATTATACTGACGCTCTCTGATACGATCATAAAGAGAATACTGAGAAACCACACAAGCCAAAACTCGGCCCGGCTCGGAAATTTCCAATCTGACAAACTGGTTGGCCAAGGCCTGAACATCCAAGGCTAAAGGCCTATCTGTTACCGGTAAGTATGCTAAGCTGCCCAAAATCTCCGCCTTACGACTCAAGGCATCGGCCACCATATTGGCCTTTATGGGATGATAGAGAATGGTGATATCATAATCCTTAAGAAACTCCAACAACCTCCGCTGCCATAAATTAATATCCTTCTGTTTAAAAAGATGTTGTAAACTCTGGCGATCGGTATAAATCTCACAATGGACACCATACAAATAATGCCGCCAAATCATCAAGGCATGAACAATAGCTGCTAACTCAAGGTTGTGGACCGGATAATTCTTCTCATGTACCTTTTAACTATCTGGACGCATAGGCAATCACCCTACCATCTTGCATCAGCACTGCGCCGAGACCAATACGCGACGCTTCACAATACACAATATAAGACCTTAAACCTGTAGGAAACACCAATACTGAGGTTGTAGTCAAACTTGTCTTGAGCTTCTGAAAACTCTCTTCACACTTATCCGACCACCTGAACGAAGCACCTTTTTGGGTCAATTTAGTCATAGGCACCGCAATAGACGAGAAACCCTCCACGAAGCGACGATAATAACCGGCCAAGCCGAGAAAACTCCGAATCTCAGTAACTGAAGATGGCCTGGGCCAACTCTGAACTGCCTCTATCTTCATCGGATCTACCTTAATTCCTTCACTGGACAATATGTGTCCCAAGAATGCCACCAAACTAAGCCAGAACTCACACTTAGAGAATTTAGCATATAGTCTCTCCTCTCTCAACCTCTACAATACAATACCCAAGTGTTGTGCATTCTCCTTCTGGCTACGTGAGTACACCAAGATATCATCAATATATACCACGACAAATGAATCAAGATACGGCTGGAATACGCTATTCAACAAGTCCATAAATGTTGCTGGGGTGTTAGTCAGCCCAAAAGATATTACGAGAAATTCATAGTGACCATAACGGGTCCTGAATGTCATCTTTAGAATATCAAAATCCCGAATATTCAACTGGTGATACCTGGATCTCAAATCAATTTTGGAGAATACCCTCGCTCCCTGAAGCTGGTCAAATAAATCATCAATATGCGGCAAAGGATATTTGTTCTTGATTGTAACTTTGTTCAACTGTGTGTAATCGATGCACATCCGCATAGCACCATATTTGTTTTTCACAAATAGAACCGATGCACCCCAAGGCGACACACTAGGCCTAATAAACCCTTTATTAAGATGTTCCTGAAGTTTCTCTTTCAACTCTTTCAACTCGGGTGGTGCCATATGATATGGAGGAATAGAAATGGGCTAAGTTCCCGGCACCAAGTCAATACCGAAATCAATATCTCTATCGGGCGGCATAACCGACAGATTTGCAGGAAATACATCCAAAAAGTCTCGCACTACCGGTACTGAATCAATAGTAGGAGTATCTGTATCAACATTTCTCACAAAGGCCAAATATGACAAACACCCCTTCCCAACCATACGTTGGTCTTTCAAATAAGAAATTACCCTACTGGGAACATAATCTAGAGAACCTCTCCATTCGACTTTCGGCAACATCGCCAACGTCACTGTTTTTGTGTGATAGTCCAGAATAGCATGACATGGAGACAAGTCAGCACTCAACACACATCACTCGCACTCAGTAGGTACTTTCACTCACTGGGGGTGTGAACAGACTTCGGAGGGGCTCCTAAGTTGAGGAACAAAGAAATTGCATCCGTAAAGGTATTATGGTGAAACTAGCAAGTCGAAGAAGCTACTTGGGAAGCCGAGAATGAAATGCAAAAGAAGTACCCTCATTTATTTGAATAGCCATGTAATAGCTCTATAAAGTTGTCCCCCCTCCAAAATTTTGTATCACTTGTTCGGCTAATATAAAGACACTACTTTCTAGTTATATGTCCCCCATAAGGCTTCGGTTGGTGTCATTTTGTATTTTGTTGTGTTATTTAATTCTATATATGTTGCTAAGGTGTGTTTCAGAGGCTCTCTGATAGGTGGATAAACCTAATTACAAAGGAAACTCTGGCAAAATTTTCAGAAAGTTAAGAAGTTAGGCAAATCTGGGGCTGATATTATGTGGCATAACTGAAACTTTGTTAAGTGAACCTTGATCCTCATTCGAGGATGAATGATCTTAAGTGGGGGAGGATGTAAGGACCCGTAAAATTTTTAACCAAAAACTCGGGGTTTCGTGGTGCCAAGATAGATTCCCATGGACTTAGAGGAAACTGTTTCGCATAAGAACGCATTTCTGCGGCCCATTATGCGGCCGCATAATCACTCTGCGGACCGCATAATGGCCGCAAAGTGAAGCAGAAAGTATGGCCAATTCGAGGTCAGTTTTGTGGTCGATTATGCGACCACATATCGATCGCATAATCCCTCTTGATTTTTTGCGGAGGGAGTTCTGCCGTGCATTATGTGACCGCAGAACGAGTATGCGGACCGCATACTGGTCGCATACCTGGGCCGTAAGGTCAGGCCCCTGAGGACCATTTCTGCGGTCACTTTGCGGACCGCATAATCATTATGCGGTCGCATATGTGACCGCAGACCTGTGTCGGGGCACCATTTTTCTTAATTTAAAAACCAACCCCCATTCCATTAAAACACCCAATTAGTCTACTTTGAAGATCATTTCTGGGATTTCTAGTGTGAGAGAGAGAGGGTTCTAGAGGGAGGGCCTAATTTTCATCAATTAATTTTCAACCATCACTTAAAGCTTGGAAATACTCAAGCAGAGCACCAAATTCTTCATCCAAAAAGGTAAGATTTCATCACCCCAGAACATAGCTATAATGAGGTGCTGGGGTAATACTTCATGGGTATGAGAGTGGTTCATCTTGCATGCATGTGATAGAGAGTGTGGGAAAAATAAAAGTGAACTAGAACTATGAACATTTTCCTAATTTTGGGTTAATTTGTATATTGCTAAAATAGATTGAGGTTGCTAAGGGTTCCGGAAAATTGTAGAATCTAAAGAAGCGCAATTGAGGTATGTATGGCTAACTCTTTTCTTCCTAGAATCGAACTCCTGGTGTCCGAATGTTTGGTGTAAGTTGCGACTTGATCATACTAGAATTGTTTTCCTTAGTGTGTTGGGTTGGATGATTCATGTTCCCTAATTGTTTTAGATGTTTATCATGTCATCATGCTATTTGAGAACGTAACTATGATTTTCCAAGCTCTTTCCCTTATGTGTGAAATGTCTTATGTGATGGTACTTATCGACATGAATGATGACGTTATTTGAATGAATAAAAAGGGAAAGACATGAATTGCAAAATGTTCCCAAGTGCCAAAAACTATTTAATAAATGAGGCCGCTTGTGCCATGAATCGAAAGATGGGTAAGAGATGTGAATTGAGTGAACAATTGAAAGAGGTTATGTCTCAAGTGAGATGGCTTAGACGATCGGGCCGAGATCGGATGCCATGCCGTACACATGGTGGAATTTGTGTTGGAACTATTGATTTACATTATGGATATGGATAAGTCTCACTTGGGATGGCTTAGACGGTCGGGCCGAGACCGGACTCCGGGTAAACACACGGTGGCATTGTGAGTTGTAGCCTTGGCACTAAACATTATTCACCTAAAAAGATGGAAAGATTGAATTGGAAATTATGTTACCCTTACTTGGTGATTCCTTGTATTTCTATGAAGTACTTGTTGATTGTTATGACAGCCTTCTCTTTGTTTCATTGTTCATTCTACTAAGATTAGTGTTTGCCTTACATACTAGTACTATTCGACAGTACTGATGTCCCTTTTGCCGGGGGCGCTACATCTTTGAATGGATGTAGGTGGTTCCATCGCAGATAGCCCTGATCGCAGATAGTGGTGCTCTTTTTCTCTCCTCACAACAGTGTTGGTGAGCCCCATTTCTCCCAGGGGTCATGTAGTCCTTCTTTGTAAAAGTTTTCATATTTTGAGGTATAGTCGGGGCCTTGTTGCCGGCATTGTCATATTGCTCTTTTGTATCCTTAGAGGCTCCGTAGACGTTTATGTGGGTCATGTATGTATGTTGGGGTGGTCCTTGGACCGAGTTGTATTTTGGAAACTCAACTATGGCATACTGTATATAAGGAAAAGAAAAATGAACTAGCAACGTTTATATATTTATATAACTGGTCTCTCCCCTGTTTTACAAATGGTGATGCGTTCTATTTTCGGGTTATGAATGAGTCATGTAGGAAAGGTTTAATAGGCTTGCTCGACCGGGTTCACTCGGTTGAGTGCCGGTCATGCTCCCCGAGTTTGGGGCATGACACTCAGCCGATCTCTATCCTTCCATAAAGGATGGCCCCGGTAGAGTTGCGAAAGTTGAAGGCGCAGTTGAAGGATTTGCTGTATAAGGGCTTCATTAGGCCTAGCACTTCACCTTGGGGTGCGCCTGTCTTGTTCGTGCAGAAGAAAGACGGGTCGTTAAGTTTGTGTATCAATTATCGACAGTTTAATAAGGTTACTATAAAGAACAAGTTTCCACTTCCAAGGATTGGCGACATGTTTGACTAACTCCAGGGTGCCAAGTATTTCTCCAAGATTGACTTTAGTTCAAGGTATCATCATGTGAAGGTTAAGGAGAAGGACGTTCTGAAGAAGGCATTCCAAACAATATATGGGCACTTTGATAAACGAGTGATATCGTTCGGGCTAATAAATTCCCCAGCAGTTTTTATGGATCTCATGAATAGTGTATTCAGACCCTATCTTGACGTGTTCGTGATCGTATTCATTGATTTCATTCTGTTGTATTTTTGTTCAGGGGCGGAACATGCGGGCCACTTGTGAATAGAATTACAGACCTTTTAGGATCGTAAGTTATATGTTAAGTTATCCTAATGTGAATTTTGGCTGAACTCAGAAGCATTCCTTGGCCATGTGATATCTGATGAGGGTATTAGTGATGACACTCAGAAGATCGATGTAGTGAAGAATTGGCCAAGACCTACAATGCCGTCAGGCGTCTGCAACATCCTGGGGCTAGCAGGATATTATAGGTTATTTGTAGAAGGGTTTTCCTCTATATCAGCACCATTGACTAAGTTAAGACAAAAAGCTACCAAGTTCCAGTGGTTTGATGCTTGTGAATGTATTTTTCAGGAGCTGAGGTATATTGTGATGCCTCGGGTATAGGTTTGGGGTGCGTATTAATGCAACGTGGGAGGGTGATTGCATATGCATCGAAATAATTGAAGAAACATGAAAATAATTACCCGACTCCTATTTTGGAATTAGCTACAGCAATATATTCTTAGAAGATATGGCGGCAATACTTATATGTCATTTCATTTTGACATCTACACAAATCACAAGAGATTACAATACATCTTCAAGCAGAAGGAGTTGAATTTGACGTTGCGAAGGTAGCTTGAATTACTGAAAGACTACGATGTCGATATATTGCACCCTCCCGGTAAAGCC
The DNA here is from genome assembly GCA_000715115.1 of Nicotiana otophora. Classification (NCBI taxonomy): domain Eukaryota; kingdom Viridiplantae; phylum Streptophyta; class Magnoliopsida; order Solanales; family Solanaceae; genus Nicotiana; species Nicotiana otophora. Next base: position 36,319 of record AWOL01S0057031.1, read on the forward strand.
AATGTTGTGGAGGGCGCTCTCAGCCGTAAGTCAATGGGAAGCTTAGTACACATTGAGGCAGGTAGATAATGTTACAACCCATGTTTTCGTACGTATGAGTCATCATAAGTCAATTGATGTAAGCTCAGAAATGAAATCATATTTGAAAAGTTTGCAAAGTAAGTTAATCATATTACCTAGGAGGTTACAAATATTGAAGATCATGAACAACAAGTACAAAGATGGTTGGAAGTTTCAGAAGCTAAAGGAATTGAAAACAAATAATGTTTCGTCGAAAGTCGACAAATTGGGAATGTTATAACATGTACTTTTGGAGTGAGACCAGGGTGTTTAAATTGATAAGTAGGTTATGTTATGAGTTATGTTAGTNTTGAAGATCATGAACAACAAGTACAAAGATGGTTGGAAGTTTCAGAAGCTAAAGGAATTGAAAACAAATAATGTTTCGTCGAAAGTCGACAAATTGGGAATGTCATAACATGTACTTTTGTACTGAGACCAGGGTGTTTAAATTGAGAAGTAGGTTATGTTATGAGTTATGTTATTCATATGATAGTCGTGTGTTATGTTTTGAAGTCAAGCGAGTGGTGGAACAAAAGTCGATGAAAGTCATCACAAGTTACGTTCATAAGTTTTACAGAAACTTTGGGTCACATGTAACTGCAATTTTCTCCCAATATACTTAGAGTTATGGAGTTTTCCACCCATCAAATTAAATATCTATGAGTCTATTTTCTAACGCATTAAACCGTTTATCAATACGACATCGGAGTAGAGAGATATGGGCATGTTTGCGATACTGCGCAAGCTGCTAGGTGACAAGTAGGTGTGTCACCTACTTGCTTAAATGAAAGCCCAAA
>AWOL01S0057031.1:38526-51486 GCA_000715115.1 Nicotiana otophora
ATATATATATATATATGAGTTTTCGGGTATGTTTACCCCTTATATGAGACAGACGATATTTTCAGATGATTCAGAATATGGTCACATCGGCGTAGGTTGAGGGTTATTCCTCTAGAGTTCACAGTTACAGAGTGGTAAGCTCGGGCCGAGTAGGGTACCGGGTGCCGGCCACGTCCCTTCAGGTTTGGGGCGTGACAGATAAGGGTTGACTAAAGAGTTTCATCGGCTGGTTAATATGAGAATGAAATTGTTAGACTCTGATGACGGAGATGTTACTGTACAGAATACGGCAGAATCGTCTTTGGTAACCGAGGTAAAAGCACGACAATATGAAGACCCTACCTGAGTATGATTGAGAGAGGGAATTCAGCAGCATAAGATTACGGCTTTCGAGATCGGAGAAGATGGGGCATTGAGATATCAAGGCCGATTATGTGTGCCTGATGTGGCAGGGCTGCGAGAGAAGATTATGATTGAGATTCATCAGTCCCGATATTCCATCCATCCCAGCTTGACAAAGATGTATCATCATGTTAAGGAGTTGTATTGGTGGGACAACATGAATAAGGCTATTTCAAAATTTGTAGCCCAATGTCCTAATTGTCGACAAGTAAAGATCGAGCATCAGAAACCCGGTGGGTTGATTCAAAATATAGAGATTCCGACCCGAAAATGGGAGGTGATCAATATGGACTTCATTATTGGATTACCTCACTCTTATCATAAGCTTGACTCCATCTGGGTGATAGTTAATTGACTTACAAAATATTCCCATTTTCTAGTAGTTAAGGCAACTTACATGGCTGAAGATTATGCGAGGATGTATATCAACGAGATTGATAGGGTTCATGGTGTGCCGGTATCTATTATATCATACCGAGAAGCTCAATTGATGGCTAACTTTTAGAGGTTATTTCAGAAGGGTTTAGGCACACAAGTGAATGTCACCACTGCATTCCATCCACAGACAGACAGACAGACTGAACATACCATTCAGACACTCAAAGATATGCTACGAGCATATGTTCTAGATTTCAAGGGAAATTGGGATGACCATTAACCACTCATAGAATTCACCTATAATAATAGCTACCATTCCAGTATTAAAATAAATGGCCTCGTACGAGGCATTGTACGGGGGGAGATATAGATCTCCGGTTTGATGGTTCGAAATCGGCAAAAAGAATTATGTGGGCCAGATTTGATTCACCAAGCTATTGAGAAGGTGAAAATGATACAAGAACGACTGATGACGGCGTAAAGCAGGCAAAATTCTTATTATGATGTCCGACGTCGTGATCTAGTTTTTTAGATTGGTGATTGGGTTGTCCTGAGGGTCTCACTGATAAAGGGTGTTATCTAGTTTGGGAAGAAGGGTAAGCAGAGTCCACGGTATATCGGGCCATTCAAGATTCTTTGACAAATTAGACAGGTTGCTTATGAGTTAGAACTGCCATCCGAATTGGAATTTGTCCACCCGATATTCCATGTATCTATGTTGAGGAAATGTATTGGAGACCCTTTCTTGGGGCATCCCTATCAAACATGTACAAGTTATAGAGGATCTATCATATGAAGAAGTGCTAGTGGCTATATTAGATCTACAAGTGCGCAAGACAAGAACAAAGGATGTAGCTTCTGTCAAAGTATTGTGAAGGAACAAGAACACAGAAGAAATGACATGGGAAGCAGAGGAGGATATGAAGTTTAAATACCCTTACCTATTCCAGATTGAAGATAACGAGGATGTCGGGGGAACGCAAGACGCAATGGAAGCTTAAACGGCTTTATGAGGTATATAATAGCTTGAGAATACTCTACCTTAATAAAAAACATAGTGATATGCAGTTAATGTACACATCCATAATTCTTTGTATAGCCTTGCGAGGCCATAGGTTTGGTTTAACCGCTTGCAAAGTGTCCATTTTACGGGGGATACTCAGCCAAATATTTACGTTGAAATCCATGAAGAGTTAGACTCCCCATAAACCCTACATTCGAGGACGAATGTTCCTAAAGGGTGGAGGGTGTTACAACCCATATTTGCATACGTTAGATCACACTGTATGTTAGTCGACATAAATCCGAGAAGAGATTATCTTTGAGATGATAAGAAGTTAATCCTATTAGTCATAAATGATACAAGGGTGTATATGTAAGGCCCCGTAAATATTTAACCTAAGACCCGGGGTTTCGTAATGACGGGGTACACTTATGCATTGTTGATTATAGGCTTTTTTGGTTGAACAGTGCGTTGGGGAGTTGAAGAATTTTTTTCGAAAGATAGGGCATTTCTGCGGTCCTATTTTGCGGTCGCAGAACTGGTCTAAGATATGATATATCAATACATAACAACTGATACTGAGATATTATATGAATGCATGTATATGACTGAGTACGAAATATGAATGAAATGACAACAAGAAACAACCACTATGGGTCCCAACAGTATCGGCATACAACCTAAACATGATATCTAGCATGATTGACAACTCATTTACTTTATCGCATGGTGAAAACATGGATATTAACAAAATAGGACTACTATACAGTGCCATGAAAACAATAGAGTCCCAATTCACTTGGTGCACGCCTATACACCCATCACATAGCATGTGCGTCACCTCAATACCAATCACATAACATGTATTTTGGGATTTCATACCCTCAGCACTAAGTTTAGAAGAGTTACCTACCTCGAACAAGCTAATACCAATACCAATGCCACCAATGTCGAGCAAGCCAACCGATGCTCCAAAGATGCCATCACGTGCATTCCGATCTCCGAACGGCTCAAAACTAACCAAAAACAACTCAAGTACATCAAACAATGCTAAAGGAACCAACCCCGATCCAAAAATATCAAATCTTGAATCAAAATCCCAACATCGGCCAAAAGCCCAACATAAAGGGGATCTTTTTCTAAGTTGGTCGCTTCACGCAAGACATTGCTTAGGACCAACGGGTCACACGACAGGTGCACGATCTACTTTGAACGTTCCATCCTCCAGCCCTTGGCCTATCGGCTTGGCAGGCAAGCTACCTTGATTCATCTTCGGCTTCGATTCGTTATGCTCATAAGCTCCAACAAGCCCTAAAGTCTCTTGCCGCCTAAAACTCTGCCAAGAGAGCGCTGCTTTACGTTTGATCCTATGTACCCATAGAATGCTATGCGTTCTCCACTTTCGGATCTCGCAAAGAGAGAACGTGTTTTTTCCTCTGACTTTCTCTCTCATTCGCGGAGCGAAGAAAGCGGGCTTTGCCCCAGCTACCGCTATCCTTGGGAAACCAAAAGAGCTACCGAAGGAAAGGGATGCAGTCTCTCCCTTGGCCTTTGGAGAGGAGAGGGCAGAGAAGAAAACGTCCTTCGCGCAAGTTTTTTTGCTTCCTGCGTCCTTACTAGTAAAAAAGGGGCTCTTCGACCAAGAAGGCATTCTGGTAGGAAGGCCGACCACTACATAAGTCGCCATCCGTCCAGGAGAGAAGCAAGCTACCTTTCTTTGATCCCCCTTCCCGGGCAGGGAAGAGAACGAAAATGGACCGCAGATGGTAGTCGTGGTTGATTCGAGGATCTTACGCGGCGGAGCGAACTCTTCTATCGTGTTGCATTTTCTCTGGCGGACCCCCCCCCCGTCCATCGTACTGGAGCGATTCGAGAAGAACGATTAGGCTCATATTCTATCCTTTCTACAATGCCTATAGACGANTGTTCTCCACTTTTGGATCTCGTAAAGAGAGAACATATTTTTTCCTCTGACTTTCTCTCTCATTCGCGGAGCGAAGAAAGCGGGCTTTGCCCCAGTGACTGCTATCCTTAGGAAAACAAAGGAGCTACCAATGGAAAGGGATGTAGTGTCTCCCTTAGCCTTTGGAGAGGAGAGAGAAGAGAAGAAAACGTCCTTCGCGCAAGTTGTTTTGCTTCCTACGTCCTTACTTCTAAAAAAGGGGCTCTTCGACCAAGAAGGCATTCTAGTAGGAAGGCCAACCACTACATAAGTCTCCATCCGTCCAGGAGAGAAGCAAGTTACCTTTCTTTGACCCCCCTTCCCGGGCAGGTAGGATAACGAAAATAGACCGCAGATGGTAGTCGTGGTTGATTCGAGGATCTTTCTCGGCGGAGCAAACTCCTCTATCGTCGTCCATCGTACTGGATCAATTCGAGAAGAACGATTAGGCTCATATTCTATCCTTTATACTATGCCTATAGATGAAGTGCTTTATTTCAGATCAATTCTCCGTTGCGATCGCTTCAATCCACCCCTTCGGTGAAAAATCGTAATACTCAAAGTGAATTGTCTAAGTGCTCTCACTTGTCTCATTTTTTATCTCGGAATCATTCGATTCCGCCCCTAAAGCTTGCTCCTACTCCTCCTCATTCTCCTTTAGGATATGATCCTCTTTGGTCCTTTTTACATAACACTCTTGGATGCCTAAGAGGACTGACTATCTTTCTTTTTATACGCAATATCATGAAGGCAAAGAAAAACATCTACATTGGCAACATCATTGAGTGATATATTCATTGCATGGAATGCCGCACTGAATTGTCAATGACTGGGGACCCGGTCTTCATTAGCAATTTATGGTATGAGCTCTTTCGTTTCCAAGGGACACAATTTAACATGAGTACTGCCTTACACTCTTTTTCTGGGTGGGGCTTCTTATACCTAAATGCAGCAGGCACCGTGAGTAGTCGAACAAATGAGAGGTTGTTGACGAAGGGGTCAAAGTTTGTGCTTGTGATAATATAAAGGTTGCGCAAGACCCCTTAAACCTCGCCCACGTATTAGCTTGTTTGTACTATCGCTCGCCTGCCTGACCTACTTTCTGGCTAGCATCTTTATGGCATGAGCTACCTTAACCTAGCTAGTTCTACATCTTGCTAATATCATCTGAATTTCCTTGCAAGCAATACATCTATATGGAAAGCCCACATCGCCTTCGTCTCCCATTATAGTCGCCCTTTGTATATGGCAAGCGCTACACATCGCTTGCACTACATTGTCTGACGATAACCTTGCCTGACCGCTTTCGATCTGACTGAGCTGACCGTCATACCTGACTTCTATATCCCATTAGCCATAGATCTCCATCCTTATCATTGTTGGTCTAATCAGAAGGTTGCAAAGTCAGATGTCTGGTGAACACATTCGTAATGAGTATGGGTCTAGTAGGTGTACTAGTAAGGAAGCGAGGTACTGAGTTTAGCGTCGACAAGGAAAGTAGTGGATCTTTATTATCGAATGATATGGGAGACAATCAAAGCATCAGTCTCAGCAGCAACAGAAGAAAAGGATTGACCGACCACCGTTCAAGAGAGATCCCGAAGGCTTGAATGTTTTGCATGCTTTGAAAGATGGGCCGAAGGAAAGAGGAAGACCAAACAAAGTCGCGGTCAAAGGAAAGAAAACGATGCCAAAAATGATTAACTTTAGCTTTTATTCGCTTAGCTTAGTGTAGGTTGCTTGCAAGACTTTCGATAGCTGGCTCAGCCGAACGGAATCACAGATCTAGATAGAAGGGTCGTTCACTCCCTATTCTTTGAGAGGTTGCTTGCGACGGTAGCATTAGCTAGGCAATCAAGGCAGGTCGAACAGAGTCATTCCTAGGGTGAAGATCATTGGATGGAAAAATGGATTGAGCTGGCTAATCACTTGATGACCCGGTGGAGAATGGGAATAGAGAGTCTCTCTCCTAAATGAATGAATGGGACTCTTGGTCCTGATCGAACCAGAGGTTCCGACAACCCGGGGAATCGGCAGAAAGAGATGGGTAGGATACTGGAATCTGCCCAAAAGTCTTAACTTTTTTTAGGCAGGGCTTCGACCCGTATCTGGCCAACTTCTCAAACTGCTGTGTGCGGCATATTCATGGACTGGAAAAGCGAGCTCTCAATTTGATCAGGAGAGCCTAGAGAGCTATCTATCTTTCCCCAAATTCTGACTAGCACGGTTCTTTTTCTCGACAAATTTGTATTCCATTTCATTTTTTATTTTAAGTATTGTAGAGTAGTAAGTAGCTAGGCAGAATTCAGCTCATACTGCATTGAGAATCTCCAAGGAAATTAGAAGCGCCTGTGATTATTCCCATTTGTGACGGTTGCTTTCAAGAGGTGGAAATAGCAGTGTTCCAAAGCGCCATAACAATGTGCATTAGAGCGTTATGGAAAACGATCCCCAGCACCTGTAGTTATGGGGATCGCTTTCGGCTTGCTATACTCTTTCCCTAAAGCATGCTGGTTACCATAAAGGCACCAAGGGATATCGCATGCGCTAGTTTCGGGGATGTTGTTTACGCTACTATTGGTAACAACTCAAAGTGGCGGAATGACTCTAGTGGTGCAAGCGAAGGTTTCAATCTGGTATAGCAAAGCAACCACTAGTCTCCCTTAGTGCTCCAAAACACCCTTTCTCTTGCGTGAGCAACGACCCCTAGCAAGCGCTTGTAGTGTTCCCGACCTCCTGCCTTTCGGCCTTAGCATTCCAAACAACTAGTAGTGTGACCGATCTGTGTTCAAAACAATCGATGATGCTAGCGACGAATCGTGGGGCTCCCTAACACCAAACAAAGAGCACTAGTGCTATAACAACTAGTGGTGTTACGAAACAACTACTCGATGAGTGGTAATAAGGACAATGTAAGTAGGTTTGACAGTAGCGTTAGGATGACTGGTTCTCGTAGTTGTATTGCCCTAACGAAATGACTCAAACAACTACGAGTTCTCCCAAGTCGATGATACGCATGCACTATACCGTCGAGTATTGCTTGCGAAGCAACCGCAGCTCGTTGTAGGTCCTCTACAACCATTATAGTCGAGTAGCTTTCACTCCTTCGCTTGAAATGCGAGGTTCGTTTACCTAACGCATGGCTTCCCCAATGCCAATAGTCACATGAGTTCTCCTAGGCCATAACCAATGCGTTGAAAAAAACCGTATGATGCGTTCCGGAGTTACCATATTTCCATTACCGCCTTGTCGTCTTGGGTTGGGAAGGATACGACAGGCTCAATTCAAGGACACTCAATTTCAAGCTCAATTTCAGGCTTTTGAAGCTCTCACGCTTTTTGTCACACTTGTTCTCTCTTTTGTTTACCTTTCATTTTCACTTTCTTTTTATAGAATGTAGTGCCCAATAGTTTAAAGGAAGGGGTGAAGTCTCGGGATCCGCTCTAGTGGAGTTGTTAGATGTCTCTCTCCGGAGTCTCTCCTCTATGTTTCGTGAAAGCAATAGAGTTGTTATGTTAAGCATCTAATCCTAGTCTTAATGTTATATGTGTTAGAGGGGTTAGATGTCGCTCATGTTGAACAGTCTGACATCAAGTTGTTAGGACCTTGGTCTCTATGCAAACACTTAACGCAAGACTGAAAGCATTTGTGGTTTGTGAATCAGTTATCAAGGATCTTACCCAAACGGTGACCGGCTACATAATGACTTTGGGCGTAGGTTTACTTGACGATTTGTCATAAAGACATCACTATGATATATATATATATAAGAAAACTGGATTCTAAAAAAGATTCAATTAATTAGAAGCATTCGCAGTTTTTAGTTCATTTGTCATCATCTAAAAGGGAAATAATTTTCCACGTTAGACCGTGCTTGAGCGACGTATGTAAGGTTTGGGTTGGGAAAAATCCGTGGATGAGCGAGAATATACGGATATTTTTGTTAGATGGTTTCCCCTTACAGTCGTTTTTGTTAAAATGAATGCGAATGGGTGTCTACTTTCTTTTAGAATTTGGATTGTACAACCGAGAATGTGGCTGAATTCTGGGCCATCTACCGTGGCCTTATGTTGGCATGGGATTTGGGTTACAAGCAGGTCATTCTTGAAACTGATTTTGAATATTGTTTGCATGCTGTGATTCATTTGATTTCCTCTAATCACCCTCAAGCACAACTGATCCAAGCTTGCTGGAATCTTGTTCAAAGGGATTGGCAGTGCTTTTGTAAGCATACTCATAGAGAAGAGAGAAGGTAAGATCGCGGCCGACTGGTTGGCATCTGAAGCTCTGAAGCAGCCGCCAGGTTATCAACAGCTTTTGACCTGTCTGCCTGGACATAAGATACCTAAAGAAGAATAAAGAAAAGGAAAACATTATTGTAAATGGCACGAGAAATGGACTCACTCTACAAATAATTGTGTAAATTTCAGGAATCTGATTCAAGATTACTTGGACAAAGGTTTGTTCCGGATAGCAGACCGACCAATGGGAATCGAGACATCACCGTTTGCGGGAGCAGTAGAGATCAATATGATGTCTGCTGACCTAAGGAAGTTGTCTGACCCACAGAAAGAGTTGGAGGCGGCTGAGCACATCCCACAAGAGTCAAGCCCAGAAAGCGTGGCAAGTCATTCGCCAAGGCCATTACCAACAACAGGATTATGTTCGAGATGTCAACTTGAAATCTCGATGAATCGAGGAGAAAAGCATCTACCCTTTCGAAAAAGGATGGAATGGCGACCTGTGGTAAGAGAGCCTTTAGCACAAGAGCGAAGGATGACGACTGATTCAATTGCCCTCTCTACTCAATTGATTGAATATAGTTGCGTGAAGCAGCATAAGTGCTAACCTGATCTAAGGAAGGAGGGGGAACGCGAAAGCAAGGCTATTCCGGGGCGTCAAGCGTCTGTAGGCCTATNGAAAAAATGTATAAATTTTAGAAATCTGATTCAAGATTACTTGGACAAAGGTTTGTTCCGGAAAGCAGACCGACCAATGGGAATCGAGACATCACCGTTTGCGGGAGCAGTAAAGATCAATATGATGTATGATGACCTAAGGAAGTTGTATGACCCACAAAAAGAATTAGAGGCAGATGAGCACATCCCACAAGAGTCAAGACCAGAAAGCGTGGCAAGTCATTCGCCAAGGCCATTGCCAACAACAGGATTATGTTCGAGATGTCAACTTGAAATCTCGATGAATCGAGGAGGAAAGCATCTACTCTTTCGAAAAAGGATGGAATGGCGACCTGTGGCAAGAGAGCCTTTAGCACAAGAGCGAAGGATAACGACTGATTCAATTGCCCTCACTACTCAATTGATTGAATATAGTTGCGTGAAACAGCATAAGTGCTAACCTGGTCTAAGGAAGGAGGGGGAACTCGAAAGCAAGGCTATTGCGGGGCATCAAGCGTTTGTAGGCCTATCAGCCATGAAGTACGCCTAAGCGGGAATAGGCTAAAAGGACGGTTATAAGGCATTTAGAGGGCATGATTTTGGCTGGTCATAACCAGAACTCTTAGGTTAGGGGTCCTCCCTTAGCCAAGTACTTAATAAAGAGAGTCAAGGCGAACTTCTTCTACAATGAATTCATGAAAATAATCATATGAGAAATCGTCTGATGAAGAGTTCCCTTGCTAGACGATTTTCCACGTGGAATGAATTATGAAAATAGTATGGCAGAATGGTATGATTATACGACTAGAGAACAGATAACCAGGAAAGAAAGGGAGAACCGACCGGGGCCTTGCCCTTACTTTAGCTTTAGGAAGAAATCCAGACTTTGGAGCTCAGCTTAGGGATCAGATATCGATATCGGAAGATCAGGCCCATCACTTCTTCTTGACTTCGATGATTTGCCTGCAGGAGGATCATCGAAGGTTGGAGAAAGAGATAGAAAGCTGACTAGAGTAGGGGGTAGAGGGGCTGTGTATATCTATTCCAATCGGGGTGATAGCTCGACTCGGCAAATGGGAGAAAGATCAAATCGCGCGGGAGAGGGGGTCCCACCCATCATCTAGATTCAAAGTCAANCACTAGAGAACAGATAACTAGGAAATAAACGGAGAACCACGAGGCTTTGCCCTTACTTTTGCTATAGGAAGAAATCCAGACTTTGGAGTTGAGCTTAGGGATCAGATATTGATATCGGAAGATCAGGTCCATCACTTCTTCTTGGCTTTGATCATTTTTCTGTAGGAGGATCATCAAAGGTTGGAGAAAGAGAGAGAAAGCTGACTACAGTAGAGGGTAGAGAGGTTGTGTATATCTATTCCAATCGGGGTGATAGCTTGACTCGGCAAATGAGAGAAAGATCAAATCGCGCGGGAGAGGGGGTCCCACCCATCATCTAGATTCAAAGTCAAGGTCTTGTTAGGATATTAATCGTAGCAAGCATCACTTCCTTCATTTGATGTATTCAGGCTTGCTTGTCTCGCTCTAATATTGGAAGGCTAGGTTTGGAACCCTCTAGGAACTGAATTGCTAGAAAGATCTCTTCTTTCGTTTAAACCAAGTGGACCCTAAACCAAAGCTTTGATCACTGTGCTTACCCTTTATTGTTATTTCTCTTACCATACACCACTTCGAATGCTTACTTCCCCTTACTTAACATAGGCTGATTCACATCGTTTTTATAGGAAAACTCAGCAGTTGGAAGAACTTATCCCCCTTGCTTGGTCTCCCTTGCACTAAGCTCTTCAGCAAGTCTTCTAGTAAACTGACGACTGGAGTCTGGCCGTCTTGAGTCATAAGCACTACTAAACCTCAGGTCAGTGCCTAATTTCTTACATAGCACCCTCTATTAGAGGGCAGACTGCTGCCTTGGTCGGGCGTAATGCTCCCCCTTCGTCATAAGGCGTGCTTCTCACCACCTAATGATGATCAAATCACGATCATGGGGTTGCCCGATTCTAATTCCATATGCATAATAGAATGTAAATCAAGACCCCGAAGATTCTTTAGTTCCAGATGATGTGGATCCAATCTCATCTCCTAGGGCGCCCTATAACTTATGCAAATTTTGATTTTCCCAAACTTAGTTAATAAATAAGGCGAGATGGAGACCCTGATTTGGACCCTTGTGATCGAGCTTATGATTTTAAAGAATGCGGAGCCATGGTCAAATGAACAATACCAGTTTGAGAGCGCCGAAGCTTATCCACCTGAAGCACTCACTTCAACTCCTGTCCTGCAGTGGAAGCTGTAGATGGAAGCTTCACTGTGGAGGCTGGCGGTCAGATAGAGCTGATTAGATCCACATACGAGATGTGGCCATCCCTGTAGTCAAAGAGTTAGCACCCGCTGTATCATTGACATGGACGGGGCTTCCTCGCATCATACCGTCGTTTCATTGAAAGATGATTTGACGTCGTGATGCAAAGGTTGACCGGTTCTGCTTTATCTCTCATGGTTTTCGATATCGCGGGTAGTCTACTTATATCGTAAGATAAGTATGGCTACCTTCGAGTCGATCTTTGAGAGATGTAGCTCTTACTATGGTGTTCATTCTTTTTATAGTGAATTAACTACACCTTTTCATCACCTACAAAAGAAATATGTCCCGTGGATCTTGGAGATACCTCTTTCTCGGGGTATTTCCTGGGTCAAGTATTCCGCTCGTTTGCTGTCATGAATTTAGTAGAGTGGCCTTGAAAGAAGTAAGCCTACTCTTCTTCATGTGTAATGCTTTCTTTAAGGATAGCTTTCTTTTCGTAAGCCCACAAGGGATTTCATTAGGGTAAATTCCAATCTAACTATTAAATAAATAATTACGACAAATTGTAAGGGGAACTATTCAATATGTAATCTTCAGAATATGTATCTAGAAGAGCTTGAGGATTTTAAGTTGCCTTTAGGGCTAGTTAGGTAAAACCATATATACGCAATTATCAGATCGATCTTTGAAGGACATGATAGAACTTTCCTCCTTGACTTTAGTTTAGGAATATTTTCATCTAGGATTGGAACGACCTATGTTGTAATGGAGGAGAGAAGGTGAACCAGCTTCCTTTGATCGCCTCTCCTGCCTGGTCGAGTAGCTTTCGCTCCTTCCTACTTACTTTATAATAATATAAGCTTAAGCTATTATGTGGCCTATTGGGAGATTTTTAGTCATAGTGGGAGATTTCGAAAATCACTTAGCAGGTCTTCATCATAGGAAGAGGGAAGAGCAAAGTAGAAGATCTTATTTAAAAGAACACGATTCCAAAATAAAGTCAAAACGGGGAATAAGATGCCTTAAAGGTAAATAAGAAATATCATAAATAAAAAAGAAAATACCTGCCTTTCTAATAAGATGTAATCTGTCTAGGGCTAGCTGAACTAAGCCTCATCAGAAGAGGAAAGATTTGTTGCTTTCATACTTCTTCTTACCTCTACGCCCTTGATTTCCCACCGCTCCGTGAGGGGGCCTTTTCGTATCACTTGAGACATGCGATTTGAAAGAAGAGAAGCGGTTCTATCAGTTAATCACCATCCCTTTCTCTAATGAATTAGATCCCATCTGCTAACTATAACTCAACTTCAAGGGAATAATGAAAAGCAAAACAATCCTCTACTAGAAAGCCGTTGCTAATCTGGGCGTGGGCGAGACAAAGTCGTCTTAGTATTCCGCTTTTTCGGTGATATCTATAAGAAGGAATACCTGTCTTAAGGTAAACAGGAGTTCCAGGCTCAAGAGAAATGATATCGGCGCAAGGTAATTCAATTCTTTAGTTTGTGGCAGAGAGTTTTAGAAGGTTACTGCTTACTGGCGCAAGGTAATACAATTCTTTATTCAGGTCACTGCTTAACAAAGCGATCTTGACAGCCGCTGATGTACCAAGGAGTTATGTATTGGAGCTTACTTGTTTGCTGTTATAGTAATGAGGATGGTCCGATGTTAGGGGATGTTGTGTTGCGCTCTCTATTTAAAGCAGTGTGTATCCTCGCTTCAGAGGGCTTGTGGCGGAGAATTTAACCATTACTCACTTCGCGTACCCATCTTTCTTACACGCTCCTAGGGTATCATAATCCCCTCTTTTCATCGAAAAACTTATATACATACAAGAGGGATGATTATAGTGATTGTGTTAGTTCAGACCTATTTTTCCTTCAGAACCTTGGCAAAGGTTGTTTGCCTTGCCAAGAAGGATACGTTCTCTAGCATTATCACTCAAGTCTTGGACTTGGATTCTGTGTTGTCTTTGATGTCTGATATTAAGGTAGTCTAATTCCAAACCAACTGCAGTACC
>AWOL01S0057031.1:59526-71683 GCA_000715115.1 Nicotiana otophora
TTTCTCATTCGGAAGGCTCAGTCCCACACCCTGACTTCAATGATGGGAACAACCTCCGCACTTCGGCGCTCCACTGAACAAAGGTTCTCCACCTTACTATATTTAGAATAGTGGTCGATCCTTCGGGAGTTACATTCGTAAGGTAATGTAATGTTATGTTCTACCCTGTACGTAGTATATGTCTAGGAAGCATACTTGATAGGAGATAGACACAGGCGGTACAGGGGTCCCCCACTTCGATTCCCGCCCCGTTAGCATCTACGATCCTAGATACGGGATTAGTCCGTTAGGTCTTTTCGGTCCGGAGACGGCTGGTGATGGACCTACTTACCTTGCTTCTAGACCTGCTGTGGAGCTAAACCTTGTTCTATTGGTTTGGTGGTTGCTACCAAGATGATTTCTTTATGCCCGCCAAAGGACCTCGAGATGCTAATACACGAAAAATGATACGAGAAAATTGTATGATATACAGAACGAGGGCGACTCATGTAAATACATCATTTTCTTACTCGTGCAGAGGAACTCTTTCTTTGCAACTTGGACAACTTATAACGATGTTTGTCCCGCATATCACTAGGAAGATCGGGATCTTTACAAAGGGCTTTATAAAGCTTTCGTCTCAATTCATATTTAGCCGCGAGCAATCTACGTTTGTGATCTCGTATATTTCGCTTCTCCGACATCTTACTGAGTTTCCCCCTCATCTTTTTGCAAAAAGCCGCTCCACGGTGGTAAAGTCTCATCTTGTGTGTTGGCCGAAGTTACAATAGTAACATTGAACCCTCGAATATGTTCGAAGATCTCGAAATGATCTTCCAGTTCGGGGGAGAATTCGCAAAATTCCGTTTCCATCGAGAATTGAATTGACCTTTCCCTTATTTCGACCGGAGAATCTAACAGAGACATTACTGTGGATATTCTGACCAAAAAATTAGACATTCCATGCCCTCGGAGAGTGCTTTGTCGTGCTAGGTCACTGACATATCCTTTTTTGTCTTTATTTGACCCCAAGAATGGATTGGATCGAAACGACTTTCCTGTTGAAGCCCTTTGTGTCTGTATTAATTTCTGACCGCACGGAATCTCCATAGCCAATTTTCCATTTTTGATAGAAGGTGCTGTCTTTGGTACTACTATTATTTTACACGATCCAGGAACTTCCATAACGTTGGCGTGATTCGGTTTGAGCAACAGATCCTGACGTGAGATATTTTCGTAATGAAAATAGAGTGGAAACATGAGTTGATCCATAATGAGTATTAGATTGAAGTTCTCTTAAAGAAGACCGCCAACTCCTATCCCGAAGATACAAAGCGCCCGGTCCTCTTCTCTTGTGTCGAAGTGTAGTGTAGTGTGGTGAGGTTTTGCCTCACAGAAAGAGTGGGAAATTGGGAGAAAAAAACGAAGAATTTCGAATCTAAAAATAAAAAGAGATTTTTTTTTCCCCAACGACAAAGGAACTTACGGGCGGGGCATTTTCGGGGACTAGCCCGCTTCCCATTACTCAATAGGGCAATTCCTCGCACATAATTAAGGGAGCCATTGAAAGGTGACTAAAACACCAGAAACGGGGACTACCCGAGCTAATGATAGAGGCAAGAACACTTTCCNTCTTCTCCGACATCTTACTTAGTTTCCCCCTCATCGATCTGCAAAAAGCCACCCCACAGTGGTAAAGTCTCATCTTGTGTGTTGGCCGAAGTTATAATAGTATTATTTAACCCTCGAATATGTTCGAAGATATCGAAATGATCTTCCTGTTCGGGGGAGAATTCGTAAAATTCTGTTTTCACCGAGAATTAAATTGACCTTTCCCTTATTTCGATAAGAGAATCTAACAGAGACATTACTATGGATACTCTAAAAAACAAATTAGACATTCCATGCCCTCGGAGAGTGCTTTGTCATGCTAGGTCACTGGCATATCCTTTTTGTCTTTATTTGACCCCAAGAACGGATTGGATCGAAACGACTTTCCTGTTGAAGCTCTTTGTGTCTGTATTAATTTTTGACCGCATGAAATCTCCATAGCCAATTTTCCATTTTTGATAGAAGGTGTTGTCTTTGCTACTACTATTATTTTAGACGATCCAGGAACTTCCATAATGTTGGCATGATTCTATTTGAGGAACAGATCCTGACGTGAGATATTTTCGTAATCAAAATAGAGTGGAAACTTGAGTTGATCCATAATGAGTATTAGATTGAAGTTCTCTTAAAGAAGACCTCCAACTCCTATCCCGAAGATACAAAGCTCCCAGTCCTCTTCTCTTGTGTCGAAGTGTAGTGTAGTATGATGAGGTTTTGCCTCACAGAAAGAGTGGGAAATTCGGAGAAAAAAAAAAGAAGAATTTCGAATTTAAAAATAAAAAGAGATTTTTTTCCCAAACGACAAAGGAACTTGCGGGCGGGGAATTTTCGGGGACTAGCCCGCTTCCTATTACTCAATAGGGAAATTCCTCGCACATAATTAAGGGAGCCATTGAAAGGTGACTAATACACCAGAAATGGGACTATCTTGGAAATGTTGCACGGACCCATATATATAGGAACACAAAAAGAATCACCTTGATACTAAACTAGATCTAGCCCGGGATCTTCTTGGAAATGGAAAGATTTATAATAGGCGGCCAACCTCCTAGAGAGAGCGATGTGCATAGACTAGGTGAGTAGGGATGCAGATCCATGGACCGCTCGTCGGGCCTGATAGGTGGTGGTATCACACCCTTCTCAACGGAATCGTACGTGACACTCTAGCGTCATATGGCTCCGTCCCAGAAGAAGGACCTTCCCTTTCCTTTGACCAACGGGTCCTCAAATCTTTATGATTTCGTGCCGAACCTGGTCTCTATCTTCAAACTTATCGTTCGATGAGACCCAAGGTTTCGCTGTTTCCGTTTTCTAGGTCACGCCATAACCTCGTTAGAAAGCGGAGTTGGCTAGCTACCGGCATATCTTTTATGTCACTGGCCACATAGTCCGCAGCGTCTTTCACTGCATCACATTCACTGGGGCTGAATCCCCTTTCTTAAGCGATCGCCTTCGCTCATTGGCAGAATGCCTTGATGCGTGCGTCTAGTTTGTTAGGGTGACACTCCACTTCTTTATACTCTTTGGAGGCGAGAAACTCCTGTTCCCTTCTCCTTTCTTACTCTTCTGAGGATGGTTCAGGGGGAGCCGGTTCCGCCCTAATTAGATGGGAATTAGGGCAAACCATGGGGCGGTCTCTGCCTTCTTAACACGCGGCACACCAACTTGAAGTCGGATTTTTAAATCTCTCTCTATCTTCACAAATATTATCGCACCCTTCTTGTAGTTTTGACTTTCTCTTAGGCTACCGTTGACCGGCTTCGCGAGACCATTTCGGTCTACACACATATGCCTAAGCGCTATTGGGCGGAGCATTCTCAATCCAAGCTAACTAATAGAAGAAAAGAGAAGAAAGAAAGATCTTATAAGAGACTCACCCCATCTTTACATAAGCGAGTTCTTGAATGGAAAAAAGAAATACTTTCATGGACTACTTTGACTTTAGGGATTTGCTTCATCAATAGCTAAAGAAGAGGGAGAAGGGGGAAGCTTAGTCTAGTTGTCCGAAGTGATTTTTTCTTGATTGGATGCCAACTTTCTCTTAATTCGTATCGTGCACGTACATACAAATCTATAGGTTGTTCATCTCCTTTTAAGAAAAATATCCAAAGTTTTCATTTTTTATCGAATTCCGTCTAGTAAGCCTTGAGATCTTACAGATGCTGTTGAGAATCGTCATTAACCAATCATGTATCGGACACACCATCCCTTGAAGTAAGTAAAGGGCGCAAAGATGCTGATTTGACCTGCACCCTCTTTCTTCTTCTTTAAAAAAAAAGTGGTTGCTAGATTCGCGTTCCCTTTCAAGACTATCAAGGATTTCAAAGATCTTTCAAACTGTGTCCAATCTCAAAATTGGTTCTATACATATGACTTGCAACGAGATAAATAAATGCAATAGCTAAATGGCGATGGGCAATATCAGTAAGCCATAAACCCCTAGTTACAGGATCTAATCCTCGTGAAAAATGGGGTTGCTCCCTTGGCAAACTGGGATAAAGTTGAGCCAAAAGATCTCGATTCAACATAAATTCATGAGGAAGTGGTAGCTCTTTAGGATCTACTCCAACGTTTAGAAATTGGTTAATCGGTAAAGATAGATGTACTTGATGCCCCGCCCAAGAGAGAGACCCAAGTCCTACTAGCCCTGCCAAATGGTGATTCTGGAAGTGAAAGAAAACCTATACCTAACTCGCTATGCTTGGCGTGGTCCTTCGCTACGCTATTTGATCGAGA
This sequence comes from Nicotiana otophora, assembly GCA_000715115.1. NCBI lineage: Eukaryota > Viridiplantae > Streptophyta > Magnoliopsida > Solanales > Solanaceae > Nicotiana > Nicotiana otophora. Next base: position 63,853 of record AWOL01S0057031.1, read on the forward strand.
TTCGAAATACCCTTCCTCGCGGCCACCTTCTTTCAGAGATAGCCCGATTGGAATCTTGTACACTTTCCTTATCTTTCTTTTATTGATCCAGCCTATACCTATTTCCTCTTGCTTCGCGCGGCCGGGCCTCTACCTCATAGAAAATCCTGTTTAGGAAGCTAGCGCCCGCTCTCGCTCCAATATACGTGTAGGGGGAAGCACCAATGAAAGTGAACCTTTATTGTTTCCTTTTCTCTTCGAACCGATTAGAAGGAAGGCAGTAGCTCCTCCTACATACTCGTATGTAGATCCTGAACTAAGGTATGATTGCGAACATTATTGAGGTCAGTCTTTTCGGATTACGGGTGACAGGCGAATGCCAAAGTCCGAAAGGTATGAGCAGTTTCCACTCTGCTCGTACTGAATACGGGTAATTCCCCGCCACTTACCCAACATTTTAATAGAGGGACAGCCAGCGGTGAGGCCATTGGACCAATAAACAATAGGCGCAAGTAGCTTGAAATCAAAAAGGGTGAAATCAGGGGCTAATCTACCTTTTCAGCCCGAGTTAAGACAAAGGAATGGTCTCACTCAGGGGGAATGCGCCTTCATTAAACAAAGAAGCTGAGCGATTGACATCGAATAAGAGTCCGCATGAGAGGAGTGATCAANTGGGCCTCTACCTCATAGAAATCCTGTTTAGGAAGCTAGCACCCACTCTCGCTCAAATATACGTGTAGGGGGAAGCACCAATGAAAGTGAACTTTTATTGTTTCCTTTTTTCTTTGAACCGATTACGGGTGACATGCGAATGCCAAAGTCCGAAAGGTACGAGAAGATTCCACTCTACTTGTACTGAATATGGGTAATTCCCTGCAACTTACCCAATATTCTAATAGAGGGATAGCTAGCGTTGAGGCCATTGGACCAATAAACAATAGGCGCAAGTAGCTTGAAAAAAAAAGGGTGAAATCAGGGGCTAATCTACCTTTTCAGCCCGAGTTAAGACAAAGGAATGGTCTTACTCAGGGGGAATGTGTCTTTATTAAGCAAAGAAGATGAGCGATTGACATCGAATAAGAGTCTGCATGAGAGCAGTGATCAAATTATATTATATTAGTGGTCCCTGGGCCTATCCCTTCTTTTTTAACTAAAACGTTTGTGGACCCACTAATGATACTCGGGAGAGAACCGACCTACTAGTCTTGATCCCATTCTATACGCACGCACTATTTTTAGTAACAAGGTAACAAGAATCGGGCTAAAGCCACAAAAGGGGTACAAGATTCATCGATTAGGCGGCCGCAGGTTTGTGCCTCTTTGATCTATCGGTTGACTCTGTCTTTTTAACATCCTTGATCTTGATTTATTTCAAGGAGCATAGACGGAATGAAATAAGCAATCAAGTCCGTATTCTGTTCATCTTACGGCTTCATTCCTATAGTAAAGAGAAAGAAGACACAGTGCCGGGGAATAGCTCCGAGAGGGACTTCTCTGAGTAAAGAGATAAGTAAGGGTAAGAGTCATTCCAATTGAGTAGATGAAGAGTCTTTTTCAAGCGAGATCCTTTACCACAACTAAATGAAAGAAAGTAAGAGAGAGAGTGGCCTCCTATTTCATAAATGAAAATAAAGGACTTCCTTATCCCAAGGCTATCACTAAATAAATTTGGTAACTAATGCCTCCAGAGAGGCTGAGGTGAGTATCATCGCATCGCCACCGATAACTTCTTTTGCTTTGTAGCTACGTCTCTAATCCTTCCTAAGTGGTTGGTAATTCTTTCTTAGTTTAGACTTCTAAATACTGCTTGCGCCCCTTATTCCTGCTTTAGCTTGTGAGGTATTGCTTTAGTTGTTCTTTTTAGTTTCAGTGAAGTGTTTATAGGGCTTAACTTCCGATTTAGCTATTTCTATGATAGAAGATGAGTATATTATAGAATAGACTATACCCCTAGACCCGATATGGAAAGGGAGTAAGGTAATTCATCATCAACCAAGGCAGGAATCGTTAGAGTATTGTATTGCCCTCCAATAGGACTATACAGAGCAGCAAGAAGGTTGGAGTCTAGTGAATCTTTCTTTAGAGTGTATCTCCGCACCTTACCCATCGTGTAATGACAATGTGCCTTCACCCGATGATCTTAGTGCTCCGATTGCACCTTCTGTATCTCTAACTGTAAGTGCATATGTATACACTAATTTATATGTCGGTTCCGCTTCGGGGAAGATGAGTTGACTCCAAAAAGCAGAAAATTGTTGCCTCGGATATTCCATTAATTGTTACCTAGCCCAGGAAAGGAAAGGAAAGGGCAATCTGCTAGAGGCACCTTCTTATTCCTTGACGCAACATATCCCAGGTTGGCTACCTTTCTCTTGCGAAATCCTAGGACACTCTTGCTTGTTGGCGTAAGGAAGATTTCTGATTCACCGCTTGGACCTAAAAACAATCTACCAAAGGTCTTCTGATTCTTCTACGGGTATTGTATTTTCTTGGATCATATCGATCTATGCCCTTTTGGTCTATGGGGTATCCCCATTTTCCGCTTTTCTTTCTTTCATCTACCTAATTCCTCAGGTAAGCTTTATGACAACCTAACTAAGGTAAGGGGGGAAGACCTCATTTTGTTATTCACATCTATTCGTCTTAGCCCTACTTCAGCGATTCAATTCGACATTTCATTTCCCCCTTCATCATTTGATTTTTCGCATCTAAGAGTTGATCTTGCAAAATGAGTACAGTACGATAACAAGCAATTTGTGATCAATAAAAAGTACCACCGGATTCTGTACCCATCGGTCATGGATCCTCACCCTAGACAACTTCATTTGGTTATGAAAGAAATGCTTTTTCCCTAGCATTAAGGTCTCTATCAAGCACTCTTCTAAATCTATCTTCAAGCCCTTATATTCAACTCGTTGCCTCATCCACATAGCATGAAGTCGCTCGAAGTCCTTTATCCTACTATGGTGGAGTTTACTAAGAACTCTAAGCGTTCAGAGCATCGGTTCTATTTTAGAATAAGCATGATGGAAGTTTAAGGTTTTGCATTGATTATAGAGCGTTGAACAAAGTGACCATTAAGAACAAGTACCATATGTCTCTTATTGCAGACCTTTTGGATCAGTTGAGTGTAGCACGATACTTCACGAAGTTTGATTTGCGTTCGGGGTATTATCAAGTGCGTATTGCCGAGGGTGAACATATTTCTTTTCTCTTGTGTTGGCTTTGCAAGTTCCTGATGTGCATCCCTGGCCGATCATTTTCTTCTGATTATCTGTTCTTAGCCAAACTACTAGATTCTGGGAGAAGGGTTATAGACTCATTCACGTTGAGACGGACTCCCTGGTTTCTATACGGGAGCTGCACAATGGCTGGGCCTGAGGATCCACATTTCAATCTTATCCTAAGAATCATAGAGCTAATGAGAAGGGATTGGAGGTGTGAATTGAGACATATTTTGAGGGAAGGCAATGTGAAGATGTGTTGGCTAAGCAAAGTCCCGGTCCTACTCCTGGATTAAATATCCTACGTGAACCCCTACTGCAATCAAACAGTGGAAAAAGAATGATAACTTAGGCGCGACTACACATAGAGTTGTTACAGTGAGTTAGAGCATAAAGGCTTAATATGTTCCCAAAAAGGAAGTATACATGTCTCCCCCTCACGGATATTCTCCACAGGGGGAGAACTCAGTGTGCCACCTAAATCAGTCCCTTTATGGTCTTAAACAAGTGTCCCGAAATGGGTTTGCAAATTTTGTTCTACTTTACTAGATGCTGGTTTTCTTCAATCCCAGGCAGTCCCTTTTTACTCGTCGACGTGGAAACTATTTTGTGCTTTATTTTAGTATATATTGATTAGATTGTAATCAATGGTAATGATATTAAATTCAGCATATCAAACAGTTGATTTAGATATAGAGGTGACGGAGGAAGAGTATCGGGAGTTGTATATTCCCAGAGCTTTGAGATCTTTCTTTTGCTATTCTCCAGCAAGATCTAGGTATGAACCAGGAGCTTTCCATTGTGGAGAGAGAATGGATATGACAATTACTACTCTGCGTATCTGATGTGTGATTCAGAGTATTGGAATGCTGATCAGAGGTGGGTGATGGTAGAAGAAGGTAAGAGCCGGGTTAGGCGCTCCAACAGCTTTAGGATTTCCCGTTCTCGCTTTTCTTGATCTTCCAAGCTTGAATCTCGCATGCTTTGAGAGAGGAGAGACAACCATTTGATGCATGGCAATGGAGAAAAGTACTATATGCTTTATGTTTCTTATGCAGTTACTAAAGCTAATAAGCTATGCATGATGATATGTGATGCATGCTTTGACTTCTAAAGCTTGACAGGTCCTTTTGGTCAATTTCCAGTCGATTGCCTCAACCTATTGATTGAGTGAGTCGGAGAAGAAATTCTTAGAAGGCTATGAATATATACATTTCACGTCTTATTTTTTTGTGTGTCTACTATTTATTTAAGTGCAAAAAGCCTAAGCGATCAAGCTATTATATTCCGAGCCTGCTCTCCATTTCCACCGTTGATGCAATAGAAGTTCTTAATGCAATATGTGGTGGTGAAGACATTCCCGCTGCTGCAATTGGAGTCGACGGTCCTAGTTCTGTTACAGTAAGAGTTGTTGCTGGAATAACCTGTGGTAGTTACTTGACTGTTGGAGGAGAAACCACTATTAGAAATGTCCATGTAGAAGCTCCTCTTTCATCTGTAGGTATAGACTTCTTTGGATCTTATACGCTTCAAAGGTTAATCAATAGGGAAATCCGCATTTTTTTCATCTTCCTCTAAACAATTATTTTTCACGGGCATCTTCTATTCAAAATGATCTTACTCAATTTAATAGAAACTTAACTTCTACCCCACTTTTTTTCTTTTCAGGCTAAATTGTTGGGACGGACTTTTTATAGGGATTAAAGCTTGCGAAATGCTTTATCATTCTTACTCTAGAGTAAACCTAAACTGGCTTTTGACACAGGTGCGAAGCAAGTCTATGCGGAAAGGATAGGAAAAAGCTCTATTTGATACGCGAGTTGTTGGTAGAATGCGAGTAATGAATTTGTTTTCCCAAGTCCCTTGCTTAAAGGACTATCGCACTTTCAGAGGTACTGAGATTGTCCCTACCACTACCCTTTATCAAGCTGGCTTACAGGAGTTCTGGCTTTCCCAAACGGACAAAACTTCTAGGGAATCAAATTTCTTACGAACCCCCTATTATATTTATATGCGGTCCTAACCTTGCTACTCTTACTTCCACTAGAAAAAGAACCTTTACTCGTAACATAACCCTAGGGATATAATCTTACTTCTTGAAGCAAGCTACTTTAACTACCAAATGAGCGGGGCAACTTGAGTTAGATGACAGGCAGGGATGTAATTTCAAAGAGGCTCGACCGTACCCAAGAACCGGACAGAAGACAGACCCTATTGTGATACCTCGTGCAAGTTCTAGTTAATGATCTGAAAGAAGTCACTAGCTTCTTGCTATCGAGCGTGCCTTAGCCTTAGTTTACAAGGAAGATTTTTCGTACTTAGAAAAGGATGGTTCTAAAGTAGGTGTCGAGCTGAGAAAAGGCGGAGAGTTTTTGAATTAATGAAAAGAAAGGCATTGCCCAATATATTTATTCTATACAATAGGAATTCCAAGCCGTAAAAGGAAATGTGAATTCCTACGACTCCTCTCACTCTCAGGGACAGATTGAATAACAGTTGTTAGGGAAGGATCTCTATCATTGGTTCATCAAGAGCCATCAGGAATGAAAGCAGCAAGGAGTGTACTTGTGAGTCCCAAGCGAAGGAAAGAAGGACATGAGAGGCATAGAGAGGACTCAAGGACAAGACAAGACTCAGACCCTGGTAAATTTTATCTTCATTAGCCTTGCTGTCCGTGGATCGATTACTCTCCTTTGAAGGTGAAGCCCGTTTGAAGGGAAGGCGAGGTTTCAAAGTCTATTATGGAAGCAGGCCCCTAATGGTAGTGATACCCTGATCTCATGGATGAAGGCTAACATTTTCTATTGGAATAGAGGGATGTGCAGATCAATTCTACTTTTCACTCTGCTATCTAGAGATAGTTTTCCCTGAGTTAGGATACTGAGTTGGAAGAGAATGCCAGTATATCATTCATCTTCATCAAAGGCCAAGATCTCCATGAATTCTATTATTTTACGTCTCTTTGCTTATGAGGTAGTTTCAAGTTTAAGCCGATCCTCGAGGTCCAGTAAAAGGTCACTCCTAATCTTGATCTTTTTAAAGGAGGAAGTAAACAGATCAAGGTTTCTACGTACTTCCGTTATGGAGGGTGCGGGCAGGGGGGACGGCGAGGAGGTCGGCTCCACTGGTTGGTTGGTGAAGATGACCCTTGCCTTGGTCTCCAAATAAGTTTTTATAAAAGTCAAAAGCACCTTAAAACTAGGAATAAGTTGGAGATGAGGGTGATGAGTTGGGATCCTTTAAGGTGGGGACACGGGGTTATAGTCTTGTTACTTTATGTTTCGGAGTTAATTGATCCCTCGATCAAGTCCCAACTAGAAATATCTTAAGAGAATAAGAAAAATCATTTGGATTCGATGCGAAACCCCTCTCCACCGTTACAAAGTTCTTCTGCTATAATCTCCTAAATCGATGGTCAGCTGACTAAGGAGTTAGTATTGATTCATGCAAAGATGCTCCTTTGAAGTTGGAGTAATGAATTGTCCACCTCATCACCCCGAAGAGCAGTGGCTCTATTGTTTTGCACGCCTACAGAGATAGACTCCAAAAGTACCGACGCTCAATCGAAAGAAAGGGCAATCAACTATATGCTTAACTCATGCCCCAGGAATCCCTACACACAGATAGAGGGTACGAGCTAATCTTTTACTAGAGGGAAAGTTGGCGAAAATCATAGAGCGTGCGTGGTACGCTCTCGCCCTCCTTCCATGCGCGAAGCTAAGGCATGAGAAAAAGCGTAATTCCCCGATGTCATAGGTTACCTTTCTATCTTCCTCCCCCGTGACGTTCCCAAAACGATCGCTATCCTTTTCTTGCTTTCTTCTTGTCTTGAATTTTTATAGAATGGCTTAATATCATATATAGTTGGTTAGGATGAAGCGTTAGTAGATATAGCAAGTGTGCCAGGGATGCGGCTCGGGTATAGTAGGTCTAGACGCCTAGCATGAAAGATCCTTCTATGGTTGCAGCACTATACCTTAGTATATCTCTAGCTTCCAATCTATATAAATCGTAGTTAGGAGAGGTCAGTATGTCTGGAGTTTCCTCGCGTAAAGGACTAATATTTCATCGGCTCTCTCTCGTTAGGTAATTATCGAGGCTAAAGCAGCTCTCTCGGAAGTCAGTTTCCTTGCCATCTTAATAAGACTAGTCTAAAACACTTTCACTTACTTAGTTATTTTGCGGGAAGGCCCTTCTTGAATTACGTTTAATGTCCCTTTATGACTTTCCCAATCGGCGCCTCGGGTCAGTAGCTGGGCTCCGGGGCATTACTACCACGGCTACTATCGACCTGATCATAAAGAAGGTATAGAACGGACTAAAGCGAGGAGTTCATTAACCATACATAGTTAAGGAGGATGGGGGATAACCTCTTTCATGACCCATGGCCCCAGTATGTCACTTGGTTAGCATATGTAGAACAAAATAAGTAGGGCTGGTTTTTTGATAGGGAAAGAGACAAGGAAGGGGAGTTGGCTGTAATTGAGACATGTTTTTCGGATTGATGATATGGATTTTTTCGAGATAGTTAACCACTTTTTTAACCGCGAGAGGGTGGATGTAATTTAGCTCGAACAAAGTGAGAGGGAGGTCATTCAGAACCCGCTGGCTCCAGAATGGGGGGGCGG